>PVKB01004464.1:0-123060 GCA_004027205.1 Ctenodactylus gundi
AAAAAAAAAAAAAAAAAAAAAAAAAAAAAAAAAAAAAAAAAAAAAAAAAAAAAAAAAACCTCCAGACGAAATGGTAAATCTAACTGAAATAATAAAAAAAATTCATGGAGGAATACACAAATTTGAGAATCAAAAGCCAAAGGCAATCACTTAAAAATAAAATAAAAAGTCACAAAATAATTATTTAAAACAGAGATTAGAATAGGTTACAAAATATCATTTACAAAGCAATAAAAATAGAAATAAACAACAGAAAATTTATAAAACCTATAAAAAAGAAACTTTCAAGCCCTGCAGAAGACACTCATAAAGTAGGGTTGAACAATTAGAAAAGCATCCCTTATCTTTGATAGGACATCTCTATATCAGTACATTTGCAGTTCTCGCATTAGTGTACAATTTAGTATAATCTCAATAAATATCAACATATTCTGTTTATGGAGATATTTGCTTTGTGCCTGAGGTAAATATGGAAGCAACAGGCAAAAATATCTAGTCAACACTGGAATGTAAAAAAGATTTTGAAGATTCCAAGCCTTAAAAGACACTAAAACAGCCTACAAAATGTTTAATAATTAACAGTGTTAACAACACATTATTGGACAAACCAATAAAGTCATGTCAAAATTCCTGAAGTTGACCCAAGTCTGTAGGAAATTTTGATGTATAATAGAGGCAGTATCTCAAGTAACTAGACCAAATAGGAATTCAAATGGGACTGAATAAAAGAAAGTTAGATTTCTTCCCCAACTCTTGCATAAGTATCCAAATGAATCAGAAAACTAAATTTACAAAATAAAGTGAACAACTTGTACCTCTAGATCCAAAATTGTCAGAGAAATATAACACTACTGAAAAGGTTGTAACACCATGAATATAGTATTCCCCTTCAAACTGAATAACCTGAATTTAACCATAAGGAAGTGCATAAAAATCCAAATTGAAGCTTATTTTGTAACATTTTTGGTTTGTAGATTTTAAAAATCACGTGGTTATAAAAAGACAAAGAATGAGAAAAATCCAAATTCTGAATTACATCATGTTATGGAAACAAAAAAGGTATAAATGGCATTATTTGACCAGTTAACACAATTAGGTTACATTAGGCTACATTTTAAAATAATGTCTCAGTGTTAGATTTTTATTTCATTTATAGTACTGTGGTTAAATAAAACAATATCCTTTTTTCCTGAAATATACACCAGTGATTAAGGCAAAATCATTCGTAGGGTAGAAAGACAGGCAATGGTCAGCGAGGAAAGGGTGGACCTCTGAGAAAGGGCCAGAAATAGACGCTCACAAATTCTCCCAAACCCAAGACTCTAATGTGTTAAAGAATTCGTAACTCATGTAATTCCAAGATATAAAAAAATGCTGTATGTTTGTGTATGCATAGAGGGAAAGAGAAAGGAAAGAAATGGTGATATTGCAAGATAACCAAAATGTGGGAAATTGGCGAATCTTGCTCATAGTCTTTTGTGAATTATTCTGGCAGCATTTCTATACTTTTGATATTTTTATAAAATTTAAAATAATATAACGAATTTAAATCTGTATAAATGTCCTAAAAGAGACATTGTTTTGCTTGTAGTGCATTCTCAGTAAATGGCTGGTTCTATTATAATCTATGTAATTCTGGTGTATTTTTATATCTAGGACCTTGAACTTGTTTAGTCCCACTGCTTTGGGTATTTTGTTGAATTCAGAAAGAGTGTAGCATACTTATGCTGTGAAGCAAAAGTAGGCAAACTATTATTTTTTGATTTTATATTTCTTTTATAAAATCTAAATCAATTGTGTTATTATAGTATTGGGAATCAGGCCCAGTGCTTTCCCACTGAGTTATGTCTCCATTCAATGTTTAGATATGATTTTGAGACTGGATCTCATTAAACCTCTAAGTGCCCAGGCTGCTTTCAAATCAGGCCATCTTCCTGCCTCAGCTACCCAGAGTGCTGAGATGACAAGCCTGTGCCACAGAGCCTGTCTCAAAACAATTTTAGATGTAATATAAATGAATGTACAAACTCAGAGTCAGAATGGTAGCAGATTAAATGCCAGTGCATTATTGAAAGTTTTAGCATTGTTTCTTCCAGGAGTTAGGCATTCTGACACAAAAATTCCAGTCCATGTAGTTTACTTGAAAAGGAGTACCAGGACATTCTAGGTACAAGCAGATGAGACAGCGAAGGAAAGCCATCTAGTGGAGGGTACATTATCAATCAAATTAATGCTACCAGCAATGAGTGCTTAATTCTTGTGGGGTAATCTGAGAGACAGTCTATAGTAGTGTCTACCCAAGGATAGAGCTTGAATATTTGCATACTCGCTGCTGTCAGTCATTTAATTAAAGTTTGAGAGGGCTGTATATGAATTCGATTTTTCCCTTTTTATTAGTATGTATTTGTGATACACAATGGTTATACAGGTGTGAGAAATTTGTGCACATACATAACACATCAACTTCAGGCTCCCCTCCTATTCCTTTCGTTGTCTCTCACTACTCTCCTTATACCCAGCTCCCTGCCTCCCAGCATCTCACCCACTTGACTCAATTACTTATTTATACTCTGGTTTTGTGTATTATAGAAATGTTATGATATTTAATTTTCTAAATCTGATGCACTTCACTACTCCCAGATTGCTCTGGAGCCCTACTAGATTCCTCTAGAGAAGAACTGATACCTGAGAGAGAATGTTGCGTGGACTCTAATGATGGATAGGAGCTCGGAGGGAAGAAGGCAGGGAGAAATAATATTGGAAAATATCTCACAAAATCTGCTGTTTTGTTGGAGAAAGTTGCTGAGTCAGTCTCCTTTGTTCTCCGAGTGGTTGCAACTGTATTCATGAGGTCCTTGCTAGAACTGTGTCTTAGTTATTCTTTCATTGATTTTGCAAAGTACCCAACATCCATAATGGAAAGGAGTTAAGATTTATTTTAGCTTACAGTTTCAGTAGATCATAGTTCATACATAGGCAACTGGTATGGGGGGTGACACATCTCAGAGGCTTACCTGACTCAGCAACTTTCTCCAACAAAACAGCAGATTTTGTGAGATATTTTCCATGGCAGATGGAAGCCAAGTCAGGGATGAAGGGCAGAGCTACTGTTCTAGAACCTGCCCTAGAGATCCCCCAGTAGTGGGTCAGGCCCCAAGCAGCTGCTGCTACCAGCCAGATCCCACCACCAACAGCATCCATTTACATGAGGCTTTGGGGGACATTAGAGTTACAAACCACAACAATCTACCTCTGGCACCCAAAAAGACACAGGTCCAACTCCTTATGCAAAATGCATTTAGTCCTTCTCTAAGAGTTGCCAATGTCTCAACAGTTTCAATCCTATTAAAATTTCCAACTCCAAAGTTTCCTCCAAGACGCAAGACAAACTCTTATCTGCGAGCTTCTATGAAAATAAAAAAAAAAACTAAGCATTTCCAACTTACAGTGACACACAATAAACATTCCTATTCCAAAAGGAAAGGATAGGAGTACAGAAAGCAGTTGGACCAAAGCTGGGGTGAAAACCAGCAGGACAATAACCAAATCCTGCACTTCCGTTAAATTCTGTAGCTCTGTGTCCAGCACCCGGGGAAGCTCTGGCAAGATGTGAGCTCCAAAGGACTCAGGTGGCCCTGACCCTACAGTGTCACTTATGTCTTTTATAATTTTTATAGCTTCTCTGCCTTGGTTTTGCTCCTAGCCTGTGGCCTTCCACTGCAGACAATCTGCGTTTCTGACATCTCCAAATTTCCAAGGCCTCAATTGTCCCTTAGCCTCACTCTTCACAATTTAATGCATTGCTCTCCCAGGGGCACACTGCCTGGCCTCCAATGTCTTCCTCTGAAATCTGTGTAGAAGTTTCCATGGTCCAACTTTTGCATTCTGTACGCCTGGAAGCCAGCATCATGGGGATGTACTTTTGCTAGAGTGTATCACTAATGATTTCTAGACCAATTGCCAGTAAAGTCTTCATTCCTATCTGCAGCTTTCCAATCTGCAGTTGCCTCAGCATTCTGGTCTACTGAGCTCTGAACAGAATCTCTCACCCATCTCGGCTCATAGCGTTCCAAGGCTACTCTAGCTGGCATCTCCAAACCTTTCCAAACTCCTCTCACAAACCAGTTCCAAAGGCTTTTAAGCCATATGACCAGGTAAAGTCACAGCAATGACCCCACTTCTCTGGCACTGATTTTGTTTTAACTCAGTACACTTTTATCGCTATGACAAAATACTTGATATCCATGATATAAGGGAAGAAAGATGTATTTTAGCTTATAGTTTCAGAAGATAGCAGTCCACACAGGGGTGGCTGTAAATGGTGGAAGCATTTGGCTAAGTTTAGCTGTTCACAGCATGCCAGATGGAAGCCAAGTTAGGGAAGAACAGTGGAACTACCCATCCCACTCCAGTGATCACCACTTCCGGGTCAATCCCCAAACATATGCCTCTTCCCACCCCCCACCTCCCAACTGCAGTCGATGTCATGAGGCTTTGGGGGGACATTACAGATAAAAAACAAAACAAGCTATTTCTAGAGTTAGGTATATGTGAAGTTAATCACTATTTCTTCCAGGCATTAGTAGGTAACTTTACTATTTATTCAAACTTTTATTTCCTCATCTATAAAATTGAGGCAATTACTTGCCATCATAGGATTATTTTAGAATTAAAGGAGTCATCATTTAAAGTCTTCATCTTGTGAACACTCAGTGTTAATTTTATTACATATGCAGTTAATACTACTTTTCAGTTTTTGCCAGTCTTTTAGAGAAGATAGCTCTTATCTTGAACTGTAACATGCACCCCAGTCTGCTAGGTTAATTTGTACCTTGGCTTTAATGAACCTAAAGTTTTTATAGTCATTGAAAATTTAGGACTACAGGGACTCCTATTTGCCATCTGTTCTTGAAAATGACAGTTACTTAGGAAAATGACATTGAAAAATACAAACGAAAGTCAAAGAGATTGGAACCAAGTAATGAAGCTCAAACATAATCAAAAACAAGTTGTGAATGGCACATAAAAGGACAAAAAATAGACAGTTTCAGAACTGGAGTATCCACGTACAATATATTTATGGAACATTTATGAACTTGCCCACAGCTTAACTATTTAATTGCATGTGTTAAGTTTGGTATGGCTCTAGGAGAACACTGGCTATTTATTTATTTTTTCACACTGCCTCTTCAGAACCACTGTCAAGTTCATATCCCTCATGACCACTGAATGAAACCCCAGGAAAATCCTCCATTTTGCCAGTCTCTTAGTGCGTTGGATTCCTCATGCTATTATAGAAAAGAGTCAAAAAGGGAAGTTTTAAGCTGATTACAAGCATCCTCACAATTAATAAAGTAGAATGGTAAGGCTATATTTTCTCTTAAGGCTCTAAAGATGTTCCTTTTGTGCTTCTTCCTTACTTCTAGTGGCTTCATAAAATACCATTTCTTGAGTTATACCCACATTACTTGAACCTCTGCACCACACCATCTACATATGGTGCTCCTCCTTCTAAAGTTATCTTCTACTGAAGATGGCAGTCATACTGGATTAGAAGACTCCATCACTGCACTGTGACCCTGTCTTAATTGAATTTACCACATATGTGACAGCACTATTTCCAAATATAGAGATATTCTGAGATTCTGGGGCTAAGAAATCAATATGTCTGTGGGTAGGACACAATTCATTCTGTACCCGGTAGACAAGTACAGCCTAGACCCATCAATAATTCAAACTCCATATCTCATCCAACATAACGAAGCCTCTTATCTCAGCTCTGGGCCACTTTGTGCATTAAAGTGTGCACAGGAGAGTAGAGATTCCTAAGCGCTCATATGACTGCTTCCCTGCCGTGTTGTGGCCCTTTTCCTCTCTGACTGACGAGGGACTGCAGCAGCCACATGTCACCCTTACTAAGGTTGGGAGAACAAGAGAACAGACAAGTGAATGTAGAAAATTCTCCTTTCGATAAAATTATTTAATTTTGGTACCCCTTGTGGCAGTAGATGCCACATTCTGATTTTAATTTTTATTGTATTTTCTTATTTATCCAGAAACCCATTTACCCTCAACTCTACTTAGCTGTCTTTGATAGCTATTTTATTTTCAGTCAGTTCCTGCAATGCTAACTACCAAATCTTCAGGCCCTCTGTGTCTCATTCCTTTCTTCTCTTGGGACCTCCTGTGTCCACAAAGTAGTCATCTTGAGTGGAGAGTCTTTTAGAAGAACCCAGGCTTCCTGTATTAAAGTTGATATTAGTCCCTTAATAAAAACATGAGTTGTTGTCTCAGACAACTGCGTTTATTTTCTAAGATATTGATTGCTTAAATTGAAATGTTACATACATAACTCTTGAAATTTCAAGTTACATGCAAGTCCCCATGGGTCTTGTGTATGCCTTTGAAACTCTCCAAATATTTATTAGGAAAGCTGCCTCAATTAGTGGTAAGGTCACACCTTAGTGGTAAGGTCCACCTTGGTGGACCTCATCATCCATGCAAAGATTTCTTAATCATTTATGGTAGCCCAGACATAAATACCTGCCTAAGTAAATTCTAGCAGAATTTTTCCAGAGCATATCTTTTAAAAATGTTTAATGTTTGTTACTTTAAAGGGCTTTGCTGAGATATAACATATCATTCACCCTTTCAAAGTACAGAGGTAGTTTTCAAGTATATTCACGGAATTAGAGAAATATCTGGTATGTAATTTCATAACATTTTATTACCGTAAAAAAGACAATTTAAATTAATTAACCGTCATTCCTTATATTTTCTTCTCCGCCCTGGGCAAACACTAGTCAACTTTCCGCCTCTATAGATTTATCATTTGGGGGCATTTCACATAATTGGGATTATACAATATATGGTCTTTGTGACTTCCTAACATAATTTAAGGGGCATCTGTTAATATTTATCATGTATTGCTTTTTATTTCTTTTTATTTTCAAGTAAACTTCCATTACACACATAGATCACGTTTTATTTATTTATGAGTCAGTAGACATGTGAGTGCTCTACTTTTTAACTGTTAGAAATAATTCCGCTGTGAATATTTGTAGACTTACTTTGTGTGGGCCGATGGCAGCATGGTGTCGCTTTCCTTAGGTAAATATGTGGCACTGGAATGACTAAGAGATGCACTGGCTGTGTATTTAACTTTTAAAAAATATTTTGCTCTTTAAAAAGTGACTACCATTTGTAATTTCCATGGGCCATATGTCAGGCTTATTGTTTTTCTTCGTCCTCGCTGCAACTTGTGATTATATGGTTTTTTCTTTATCGCAGCCATTCTGGAAGGTATGGAATGATTATTTTCAACTATCATGACTTCCTTTTATATGTAATCCATTGCTTAATTGCAAACGGTTCCATGTACTATATTTTGTGACTTATATTTCCTTTGCTAAAACTGTAAGGACAAGGGTGACATGTAATGTTCAATTGAAGGGATACCATGCTAAACAAGACAAAAATGGCAGGTTCCTACGCAAAAATTAGTCTTATTTTTGTGGGTACAATGAAATATGAACACCATTATTTCTTAAAAAGAATATGAAGTAATCATGATTACTGTTTATCTATTTTAAGCTTCAGAACAGACAGTACATTTGCTTTGCAAATACAACCACATTGACAATAGCAATTATGACAATAATCTATAGCCTATAGTAAGCCCTTTAATGTTTGTGCCATTATCTGTACTATACACATTTTTCGTATGCAGTCATTCACCACATAATTATGTTTTGGGCAGCGATGGAAAAAATATATAGTTGGATCTTAGGGTTATGTCACCTAGCGACCTTGTAGTCATTTTAGCTTGTGTTAAGTGCACCCTTTGATAGTCACAAAATGACTTAATCACCCAGCAACACTGTGTTAGACAGATTCCTGTCTCTGTAATAATATGCCTAAGGAGATCAATCTAAAAGGATAAAGATGTGCTTCGCTCATAATTCCCCGTGTTCTACTCCATGATAGGTACAATCAAGGTTGGTCCTCTGGTGAGTCAGTTTATGATGGCACAAAGTGCATCCATTCAAGTCATGGTGGCCTGCAAATGAAAAGACAGAGGAAAACGGCATGGGCTCCAATGTGCTCTTCAAGGGCACATCCTCGTTGATTTAACTTCATTCCTTTAAACCACAACATCTAAAGGGTCTACCACCTCCCAGTAGCCTCATCAGCTGGGGATCAAAGGTTAAGAACAACGACTTTACCAAGCTCTGCCCAAAAGTCATATCCTTTCAAAAAGTTTCTCTTGTCACTAGAGGCTCATTTTGAAGTATTGACCTTCAGGAAGTAAGTTCAACTCACTTCCCAAGTGAAAGAGCTTAAACGTGGAGCGTTTCCATAAAATTTTGAATAATTTTCTGCCAATAAAATTCTTTTTTGGGGTAGGAGGAATGGCTCAGCAATTAAAGAGTTTGCCTACAAGCACTACATCAGGCACTTAGTACTTCAGTTTAATTCCCTAGCACCACATAAGCCAGGTGTAGTGGTGCACAGCTGTAATCCCAGCACTCTACTTGGGACGCTGAGGCAGGAGGATTGTCATGAGTCCAAGGCCAGCCTGGGCTCCATAGTGAGTTCAGGACCAGCCTGGGTTGCACAGTGAGACGGTCTCAAAATAAAATAAAATAAAATAAATAAAGTAAATCCTATTTGTGTCCTACTATTAACTACTCATTTTCTGGTTTGTCCAATGAATAATTTGTGTTTTAAAGGAATTATTCCTACTGAAGTCCCCATCTCATGGCTTCTAGAGACCAAAGGAAAGTTAAAGAAAGGAGGATCTTATTAAAATATTTAAATTATGCTTAGTGTGTGAAGAAGAGTCATTATATCAAAGTGAGAACAAGATTTGAAAATTCTTAGAATTTACTTTGAAAATGAATATTTTTCATGACTTGAAAATGTTACAGTGAGCTGTTTCCTCAGAAAAAAAGCCATGAACTTTTTCCTGCAAAGATATCCTAAATGCATATCACTATTTTTATGAATTCAATTCTACGTAGTACAGTCCTTCTGGAACTAAGTAAGTCAATGACTTCAAAAAGTCTCTTTGACTATAACAATTTTCATAAACCTAAACAGTAAAGTCTCTTGAGTTATGAAGTATGCTGAGGACTTTATATTGATAGTTAAATGGTTGTAGCCTCTGCCTTTTAGTAACTGCAATGAGCAAACTTTCAAAATTAAAATACCTACAGTTTATCTTGTGCTTCAAAGAAGCATTAAAATAAATTAGAACGAACATTATTTTTGAGAAACACGAATGCATTCAAATGTCAGTATTCCAAAATATTTAATATTTAGAAGTAATATCTACTTCAAAGTTACAAATGAGTTACAGAAAAGAAAAATCTATTTGCGATCCATCTACCTGAAATACTTTCATTTATGTTTTTCAGGAGGAACTTAATAACATAATGAAATAAAAAGTGTTATCACACAATATTGGGAGAAAAGATAAGGAAATAAAATTGTCAGAAAAATGTGAACGTGTGACACATATATGTGCAGTAACTTTATTAAAATGATGAAATAAAAATGTTAATGGTCAGGATATTAAAAAAAAAAAACTTTACCGAATAGACTTCTGTTGTATCTTTTTGGGAGCAAATTAACATGTCCTGGTAGATGGCTGCATGTTAGGATACAGTCTCAAAATTATTTTAATTAAATGCTTTTTGTGTCTGTAGAGAGAAAATGTTCTACTTACTTCTCATCCATCAGTGAAATTAGCCCTAATAGTATGAACCTGAATCCTGATGTATCAGTTTTTGTCAGTCTAGGAAATCTTGTTCTTGTCTGTTTCTTTTCCTTCTACTTAGTTTCTTTTATGACCAGGGTACAAAGCATCTTTTGTACTTCCTGTAGAATGCACTTTACTGTAAACATTTCTCAGTTAACTATCTAAAAATATATAACAAAATCCCATGCTCCACCATTAGGCTTGTGGAATAATTTCTGTTCAGATAAGACTAATAAGTTCTTGCCCGTGGCACTCATTCAAGTTAAGGGTTTGACAGTTTACCTTCTGTAACCAGGGTACTCTGTGTGTGTGTGTGTGTGTGTGTGTGTGTGTGTGTGTGTGTGTGTGTGTGTGTGTTAGATTTCCCTGATATTCACTGACTTCCTACTACCACTTCAGGAATTATTCTTTGTATTAGTTTGGGTTCTTCAAAAGACAGAATTTACAGATCTTATCACAAAAAGGTCTATTAGGAAGGCTTGCAAGTCCAATGATAGAGGTGGTCCAAGATGGCTGCTCAGCCAAGCAATAGATCTCCCTTTCCTGGGATTGCAGAACAGCCGTGAGGTGAGAGTCTGCTGTAGATCTCAGGTCAATACTGAAGCCTGAAGATCGGTGACTGAAGGGCAGCAACAGACAGATGGGCACAAGTCGAGACCGGAGCGAATCTGTGCTGATGATCTGCCGTGTGTAGCAAGTCGGAGTCCATAGACAATTGCAAAGGTGAGAGCTTTCCCAGAGGAAGAGCTCTAACAATTGTCCTTCTTCCTACCTTTTATACCGTTGGAGTTCCAGTTGGTCCTCCCACATCTGGGTGCATGCTCTTCTGTCATTGGCTAGCCCACAAATGATTCACACTCTAATCCCCACAAGTTCTTGATCCCTAGTCTAGGGTGGTTCGTAAATCCTAATCCTAACCGAAGTGTGGGTCCTAATTTCGTCATGTTGACATAATCCCATAAATGGACATATTCTTTTTCTGCTGTATTGTATAATAAGAAATACTTTCACATCATTTGTCCCTTGGTTTCTATCCTTGGAATACCGTTTCTTCTCCCCCCTTCCTATCTGTTCATACTTCAGGGTATGTAGGCCACCTAACGAGAGTCTAGCAGTTAATTCTTATCTAATTGTTCCCTGCATAACAATTTTCTCCATTATTAAATTCCCCGTATGTAATAACGTGTCCTAATCTTCTTTATGCAATACTGGCCTAAGAAGTGATGCACATCAGTGACACTTATTAAATACTTTTAGTGGTTATTTGATATTAAATCTTAGGCTACTGATTGGAGGATGCTTTCAAATAAAAACACACACATAAAAAAAAACTGATGTCTTTTTAAAAAAATATTTCTAGAATCTATTCCAAGCTTCTCTGAATTACTTTACCCCTTTTATTTGAATGACTCAAACCAGAGCATAGTTAGCAGGAAACATAAGTTTTAAATTTCTAATGGAATGACTCAGGGTGAATAAAGGAGTAATTCCCAGGAAGCACTGGAAGTCAGAGCTCAGAGTTCATGCTTTCAGATATTAGCCTATCTGTCTTTGATCCAGCTACGTCAGCTTCCTGGCAAAATAGCAACCTTTTAGTTTGCTTATGGCAACTTGTACTTTTAGTGCTTATTCGTCATCGTAAATGTTTTTGCATGCACATTTCTTTCTTCTCTGATCATGTAAGGTCTCTTCTGATTTGGAACTACTGTTCCCTTTTATTCCATAGCACTATTAATGCTGAGCATCGTACCTAGGACTTAGTGTTTGATATTCGTGTTAGAAAAAATGCATGGGTGGGTGGATGGGATGAAATTACTTCCTAAGCCATATAAGAACGTATCCTCCCTTACAAAAACACATAGCACTCCTTGTTTAGATTGCTTGATTCCTTAAGATGTTAAAAAGGGTATAGTTAGGATTAAACCTAATCTAGGCTCTCTGCTGGTACAGACACAGGAATTGAAACACCTGTCTTTTCAGAATGAAATGGGAGTAGCTGCTATAATCATTTCATAGCAAAAGTTGTCTTTATAGGTCAGCAGTCATTTAATTTTCTGGTTTCACTTTTCTGTGTTAAATTTTGATAATAGTTTTTTTCTTTGTACCTATCTTACAGTTGAATTAAAAATGTGACCACCTGGTATATGATTTAATAGCCCTTCTGTTCCTTTGTGTCAGTATTGATGTCATGTGGAAATATTAGAGCATATACAGCTATATGGACATGGAAGGGGACAGCGATGGGACGTAGGAATGGACTGTGTGAAACATTTTTTCTAGATAATGAGGGGGGAAATCTATAGAATTTAGCACAACTCTCAAAGGAGAAAAAAGAATCAAAATGATTAACATTAGGATTCAAACTCTACACTAAAATGGTTTCTAAAAAATGGATTCCTTGTTCCCATGTCATATATATGCTTGTTTAATAGCAATATTCAAAGACTTTTGAGTTTGATAGGTATTTTTACCTAAGTAGCTCCTGGAGTGAGAATTCAGGGTTGGGGCTAATTTATTATTTTTTGGCTTGTCACCCAGTCCTTTGTTTTCTCTCTTTAGATATGCAAAGGATTCTAAAATCCATTTCTGCAAAACAGCTCTCTTTCATGGGAATTTAGTTTAAACCAGCTCTGTTGCTATGATACCTAGTTTTCAGTTAATGGAAAAATACAGAATCAAAATAATACTGAATTTGCCATATATATGTACTCAGTCACTCTCTGTGGCCTTAATCCTATCAGTCGAAAATGCAAATGGTCAAGTTGCCAGGTGTTGGTACAAAAAAAAAACTTAATCTGTGTGTGTGTGTGTGTGTGTGTGTGTGTGTGCGCGTGTGTGTGTGCGTGTGGTAGAACACATGGCATAATGCAGTAGAGTTTTCTCCTAAGATTATTCTTTTTATTAGTAAGCATTTGCCGTGTTTAATAATTACATTGGATGTGAGAAATCATCACTTCCTCGTGTCTCACCCTCCCACTCCCTATTTCTCCAAATCTCTTTTCCCTCTCTACAAAATCTCTCTCCCTGTTGTTGGCCATCACTCTTTTATTATACTATTTTACTTATTCATACTTTGGGCTTCTCATATTAAAACAGCATGTAATATTTGACTTTCCGTGTCTGAGTTAGAGTTTAGGAAGGTTAAAAAGAAAACTCGGAGAATAAATGCCTCCTTAGCCAGGAAACAGCTTGGGGATGGGTGCTGGACAGGTCTGCTGTTGCTTTTTACTTCCGGTCTAGCTGTCAAAGTCACTACTAATAATAACTATTTTTCAGAGATGTTATTTTATAATTAAAACAATCTGTGTTACTTATCTATAACAGCAGAAATTTGGAAGGTTTCATAGGCCTACTGGCATTTTAACTCGTGGAAATGGTGTGTGTGTGTGTGTGTGTGTGTGTGTGTGTGTGTGTATTGGCAGAGAGAGACAGAGACAGAGAGAAAGGGAACTGAATTGCATTTTAAAGAATCGATGTTGATATCCTAACCCCCAGGTCCTCACCCTGTGTCTGTAAAGGGCCTTTGAGGAAATAATTAAGTTAGCTTGAGGGCATCAGGATGGACATTCATCTATTCTTTCTGATATTCCTATGAGAAGAGGGAATTAAGGCATTTAGAGTAACACCAAAGAGGCACGCATGGAAGGAAGACCCTTTAAAGATAGACAGGGAGATCATCTGCAAGCCAAGAAAAGAGACTTCAGAAAAAAATTGAAATCACCCATACTTTGGAATTTGATGCCTATCCATTCAGAAATACAACAAGTATCTGTTGCTTAGGCAACCCAGTCTGCGGCACTTTGGTGCTGTAGCCTGTACACAATACTTACGTATTCATTCATTGATTTGTTTCTGTTTTCTGTCTGCCTTTTTTTCCTTTCTTTCTATCTGTCTGTCTGCCTGCCTGCCTATCTATCGCAAACAGATCAGCAAATAGTCATAAAACATAAGTATGAATATCATGAGCATCTTTCCAGAATCTTTTTCTCTTCATTAACTATATATAATGTGGAGATTTTAAAGTTTTTCAGTTTTATTGACTAATGACTAAAATGAAAAAAAAAAAACCAGCAGAAAACTTAAATGTACAGCTCAGTGCAGTTTTCCTTATCTGTGCATCCATGCATCCACCACCCTGACCAAGATTTAAAACATTTCTAGTTTTCTAGAAATCTGCCTTATGCCTTGTCAAGTTGATAACCATTTCTCCTCGTCAAAGTAACCATTTAATGATTTCTGGTGCCATATACATATTTTGAATGGAATCAGATATCCTTTAATTTTATATTCTTTTATGTATCATCATATGTATAAAATCCATCCAGGCTACCATGCTAACACATGTGTAACACATGCTACTGTGTGTTAAATTGTTCATTCATATTTTCTGTTAATTTGAGTACTAAAATGAGATTTTCCAGTCTTTCTATAGTTTTAGGATCATAAAAGCATCTTTTTCCTGGTACTCATTTTTTAAAAATTACTCATTCTATCCTTTTATGTCCCTGGTTCTCATTGAGGTCATTTTTGTCATTTATAAATAGTTCTTCATTTTTCTCGACTCTTTCAAACATCCCAAGCCTTTGCCTTCATACAGCAATAATGATGAACTTTACAGTTAAGGAAAAAAATAAAGCAAAGACACAGTAATATGGAAGTTCCAAGATAATTCACTCACAAAAATTTGCCATGATGCTAAATGTCGTACAGACAGAATTATTGCTACTTCTTTGGAGGTATTTACATTTCTGAGGTGAATATGTAACATCGAAATAGTTTATATTCATATTCAGTACCTTTAATTATCTGTGAAATTTCAGTTTTTAGATGCTAAAGGAGCAAACAAGTTGTTTTGTTTTCTTTTATTTTCAAGTGTCGGGCATTAATTTTTCTATCTGTCAGCCAAAAGGAAAGCAGATCACATGTACTTAAAGCACAAAGCCAAAAAGCACCATTCCTGTATTTCAATGTCACTGAAATAAATGAAAACAATTGCATCGGGTGGAAGCTCTGTTCCTATCCGAAGAGCTCAGTAATCACCTCTGTTGGACCTATGGCTAGATGGTTGGTATAAAATCAGCCCAAAGTATAAGTTACAGTATTGCCCTTGAACTCAGATTTCAGCAGCAGGGATTGACAGGAATATGGGAGAGAAGGCTCAGCCTCATGAAAGTGACAATAACATGTTATTCCTTCCATTGAGGTATTTCTGATAACCAAAGCAAATATAATATGCTTTTGTTACTTTGAAGGTGACACGAGGTTGACTGAGAAAGCAATGAATGGCGTGTGTTCATGGGAACAGATTGATGAGAATTTTGAGATTGACAGGAGAATTTTTGAGAGTGCTTTGTGGAAATTTTGAAATAGAACTAGTGTACGTATGCCTCGTATCTCATACAGTTTAAATAAAGGGAAGGGAATTATGTTTGCGTTTATAACACAATATTTTCAATCATATTTATATATCGCATATGCATATATTATATGTATTATATGTTCATAAAATGTATCATACCTTAAAGAGGAATCTGAAAATATTAGTGAAAATAAGCATAGAGTTCACTAAATTTAGGTCACATAGGTGTAGAATGATATTATGCTAAACTGCAAGGGAGTATAAGATGCCTCCACCTTAATTCCTATAAGGAATACTAAGTAATAAGTTATGACTTTATCCCTCTATATTCATTATCTGTCTATCTATGTATCTATCTATCTATCAATAGTTGTGGGGAATGGACAATTAAAAATATCTATAAGGTAGAAGTACAAAACTAAATACTATTGATCTAGGTGCAGGGTTTCTCAGTCGTGTTACAGTGGACAGTTAGGACCAGATCATTGTTAGTTGTCAGGGACTATCTTGTGGATTGGAAGATACTGCGTCTACATTGGCCTATACCCACTAAATATCGGTAGCATTCTCTCCCCAACTTGGAAAACCAAAAATGTTTCCGACATTGACAAGAATCCCCCGGGGAGTAAAATTGCCCAATCCCAAAGCACCAGGAATTTCTAGTGGAAAGAGTAAAAGACAATAATCAGAAGGTAAAAAGTTATTTTTACTCTATAATGTAACATTAAGATGGAGATATTGTATAGAATTATTTTGTATTTCTTAAGAGAAAAGTGGTTTTGTCTACCAAACTTAATTCTGGGAAGGCTTATCGCAAATTTATTCGTCACTATCAAAAAAGAGAAAATTATTCAAATGTTCATCAACACTAAAACAAATAAAATGGGGTACGGGCATTAAATGGAATACTACTCAATGAAAACTGCACTATTATAGAGAATTTAATACATTGTCTAATTTTAAAATTATATGGCTTTGATTTCTTATTCAGCAGCTTTAAGTAAACTCTCTAAATCTGCGGTATGTTCTTAGGGGGAAAAAGAGGATTCCTTGGTCCAACAAATAATGAAATAGTGCATAATACTTCATTACCCTCCCACACAAGTGTCCTAGCTGACTCATTTGGATTAGCATATTAAAAGCTTTAAAATCCTGTTTAATCTGTTTAACTCATTATTTTTAAATATATAGAACTGTAGAATAGTTATTTTTACATCTATCACCAAGTAATATCTTATGAACTAAGTGCTCTGTAGAGCTCTTCATTTTTGAAAAATGATCATGTAAATGCAATGTATCCAGTGATACTTTGTACTAACTCTTGTCTTGAACTTAAAATATTCAGAAGTCAGTCCTTTTAGTGTATAGTTGAACTAAAAGACTTTAATATTTCATGGTCCCCTAAAAAGCCTTGTAGTACAACCTTCCTTCCTGAATATTTATTTTGAGCGATCCAAACAAATTCTTTAACATTATCTTCTTGTGTTTTTAGCTTAAGTACAACTTGCATTTTAATAAAGAATATAAATGAATAATTCTTTAAATAAGAGTTTGAATATGAGTCTAGAAAAGCATCATGTGATACAATAGCAGATCTTTGCTTTTGATTGTGATTGATAATAAAGTAGAAAAAAAATTTAAACTCCAGAAAGAAGGTATGACAGGCAGGTTGTATTTAAAAATGGGAGCAGTGAGGTCAATTCCACATTCACGGTGCCTGTGTGTGGCACTCTTGAAAAGTTACCAAAATAAATGCTGCAAATGTTCACGTTAAAAGAATAAAGCATTTATCTTGAATGTCCTGTCTCCTAACTGCAATCCCTTCCCACCTTTCCTTTCTGTGCTCTTTGGATATATAAGTGATGCACTTGATCCGTTTCAAGTCAAATGACACCATTTGTTGAGATCTTGCAAAATAAACTGCCCTTTAACTTTTACCCATTCCTGGCTTATGCAAATGTAGTGAGCAGATAAAACATTTTAAGTGTTTTATTTCTCAGATGATTCTTCAAGCTTTATTTCTGTAAAGAATACTTCATGTGGGTAAAACTCGTTTTCCTAATCTGGTTTAAGTTTTTTCATTTACTGGACAGATTTTCAATTCTGTCATGTTCTTTCTTTGTGAATATTTTATGGAGGTTGCGCAAGTTTACGCTTGTGCACAAGAATCAGGTTGGGTTCGAGTTAGCTGTTTGAATAACCGCAAAAGCTGGATTAGAAATACATTCCATTTAGCCATATGTTAAAATGGCTTACACATTGTAACTTGCACAATATGTTGTGCTAATATGTGAATACTTCTACAGCTAGTGAAAAACGTTATTTTTAAAAGAAAATTTAAAATGATAGCTCTTTACATGAAATATATTTCTCAGCATGAAGCTCTTCCTCATTTAGCACCCATTTAATAAGTGTGTTGATTTTAATGATCGCATTTTCTCTGCTGAATTTCTCTGTAATGACCCAGAGATACGGAAATGAAACCATCCATTATTTGAGAGCAATTCAAATAAAAAGGGCATTATTTAGAATAGGTGTGTAACTGAACTTTTGTGATGCCTTATTTCAACAGAAACAGAGAAGATTATTAGTATGCACTTAAGGTTGTAATGGAAGTCCTAAGAGACTTAAAGACCATAGATGCTGAATGTAGTAATCTACCTTGATTCTTCAAGGGGTTTCCACAATGTTATTATAAAGTTCTTATTAATAAATCACATCGTAGATGAAACCTCTTTAAAATGAGAAGACTGTTACAACCCTGGAAACCATCTATTGGAATTTCTGGTGGAAGAAATAAAACAGTAGTTATTTATTTGTAGACTTTTCTCTCCATATACTTTATAGAGAAATGGAAATATGCTTGTTTTTTAGAAAGTTTTAATAAAACCAAAGCATGGCAAATGTTTTCCTTTAACAATGGAAAACTTCTTGTTATAAGTGTTTCTAGGTAGAAGGAATGTCAGTTGGGGATTTATAAATACGTTTAGAAGAAATACAGTGTCACTCAATTTTAAAAAGTAAGTTTTATCTTAATGTGGTTAAAAATAAATAACCTAAAATATGTCATTTTAAGTATATTTAAGTGTTTCATTCTGTGGCTTAATTACACTCATTTTGCTGTGCAGTAGTTTCATTAGTAAAGGTAGTGTTTGGTCTACTGACTAGAATTTGTTATAATGAATCTCTACTAACATTTTAGCAAATTTGTTGAAAATCTGTACTTGCTGTATGGTTAAGTTCCTTAGCAAACCATTTTTGACTGAAAATCCTAAATTCTAAGTTCATTCCATTTTAAATTCCTTTTTCTTTTTGCATTGTGTTTTGGAAAGTTTCTGCTTGAGAGCCAAAGGACTTTTGGGGCTATGTCAAGTCTACTGATGAGGTCACTGACCGCATTCTTCTGTACTGCTTCTGATTTTTTTTTTTTCAGGGATGGGGGTGGAATTACAGTCCCAACCTAGTTTTTGGTTTAATTTTGAGACAGGGTCTCACTTAGACATTAAGTAGCCCAGGGTGGACTTGAAATTGTGATCTTCCTGCCTCAGCCTCCCAGAGCTTTGGGATTATGGGCCTGCATCACCAGACCTGGCTGACATCTGGCCTTTCATTTAGATTATTTCTTTAGATTTTCAGTCTCTCCTTTTGTATTTCCCCTCTGTTCTTCAGTGTTGCCTAGTGTAGATGCAAAACACATAAGAGTTTATTCTGAAGCCAAATGTAAATGACCGCTGGCCTCGTAACATGAATTTAAGTTTCCCCAGGTGGCATATGCCAGAGTTAGCAGTTATATGCAATATTTCTAGTTACAGAATAGAAGAAAGTCATAAATAAGAGCTTTATTTAAAGGCATTGGTTGGAGCATCAGGTAGGCTGGTCACCCTGACCCTCTGTTACAGGCCTCACATGCTGTTGGAGGACAATCCTAGCCAGGGTTGGTGGTCTGTTTTTAAATTTCAAAAGGGTTACTTAGTAGCTATAAGAAATGTTGCACATTAAAGGATTTATCACAGGATATTAAATCAGATTCCAATGAGAAGGACAATGCATGTAGCCACCGAAAGGGCCAGTGTAACCCCTTGCTAATCTGGCCATGGAAAGCATCCCACCCTCCTCACAAGCCCTTGGGAATCCAATCTGGAGACCCAGATAGGTTCTGAGTGATGCTATTATCCGGAAACTTCAGTTCTTACCACTTTTTCCATTAGTGCCATTAATCAGTTATTTTAAATTCCCATTCTAATGATTATGTCTGTGTCATATGTGACTCTAGCTCTGATGATTGCTTTCTCTCTTCAGACTTCTGTTTTATTCTCCTTTTGACATGCCTCGATTTTTTTTTTATTGAAAGCCAAACGTTTTGTATTGGAAACTTACTCTGAGGATGTATGTTAATATGATTAGTAGCTGAGTTGGACTTCATGTTTTCTGTAGCTGTACTTGCAGGGGTCTTCAATTTCTTCTAGTCTGTGTTTTGTTTTATCCCCGTACCCCCCAGGTTTTTTTAGTCTTGCTTATGAACCCCTAAGGACAGTCTGTGCCTTTTGCTCCTTTTGGCTCTAGTCTACTGTAAATTTACTGCTGCCATGTTGCTTTGATATTTAAGGGTAGAAGAGAGCTAGCATTCTATAATCTTAAATGTCAGTCTTTTCCCCCCATTTTATTGATACGTGTAAGTGCAAAATTTGAAGTTTACAGTGATCTAGAGCATTTTGTGCACATACATATGTTAGCAAGGTTACAAGACCTTCCCCTCTCTCCTTTGGCCCTCCCCTTACCCACCTCACCCCCCAGTTCCCATTATTTTCCCCATTAAGTTCCATGAGATAATTGCGATCTGGGTTTCTCATATCAGAGAAACCATGCAATATTTCACTTTCTGCTTCTGACTCACCTCACTAAGCATGATGGTCTCAAGTTGCCTCTATTTGCCTATAAAAGCCTCCAACCTATCTGACTTTACAGATGCATAGTTTTACATTGTGCATGAATACCACAATGTGTGTATCTATTGGTCTGTTGCTGGGCATTTTGGCGTCTTCCACATTTTAGCTATTGTTAGTTGTGCTGCTATGAACATGGGTATACATGTATCTCGGTTATGTGTTGTTTTTAATTCTTTCTGGAATATCCCCGGAAGAGGTATTGCTGGATCAAAGTCAGTCTTCTATAGGTTCTGTGTCCCTGGGTTAGGTTATGACGTTCACAAGTGTTTCTTAGAGTTTTATTTATGTTTTTTATTTTTATGGGTTGGTTTGTTTGTTTTGTTTTGCCTTTCCTGTCTTAGGTGATACAGGAAGAAAAGATGCTAGTTTTGCTGGGGCAGGAAAGCCTTTCTTCCTGGAGGGATAAAACTCTGATAACTTTGTTTCCAGGAAGTTCTCACACTGATGGGATTCCACATTCAGCTCAATTCATCAAAATTACCAATTAAGCATTCTTACAAATGTGTAATTCTGGTAGCAGGTTTTTTTCTAAAGTAAACAGATCTCCTGCCTTATGACTTTGCCACATTTCAGGGAGGAAATTTGCATTGCAATCTTAGTTCTCAGATAGATCCAAGTAAAAAAAAAAAACAGTGGCTTTTAGTTTGTTTGTTTTTTCTTGTAAATATGATGTCTAGGCTCCTTACATTATGGAATTCATTAGTTGTCTTTTTACCTGATAACTATTTGACTTTGATACAGAAAAAAGTGATCAAGCTACAAAACCTGGACCTTTAATGGGGCCATTCGATTAAAAAGAGGAATGAAAAATAAATTAGACAAGTGACCCCTTCTGTTACTAAACATAAGTATATAACCTACTCCTGTAATCTTTTGGTGAAAATGATTCAAAATTGTGAGGAATATTGATACAAATTTATATTTGAGGTTTTCAGTTTTAGCGAAATCAATTGTCTGGTTTAATAAGCCTTCACTCAGTGACAATTCTGACATGTCTTTGGCTAGTTTCCATAATGGCTGGATTGTTCTTAGCCAGAGGGAAACTCTACCAGCCTTCTAGGCCTTCATTCGAGAGATCACCTTAAGCTGACTGTTAGCAAAGTCTTTCAACAATACACCTAAGAGAATATATTGAAGCATGGCCTTTCAGGTGGCACAAGTTTATCCATCCTCTCCGCTCAGGATTCTACGTTCTCCCCAGGATCTGCTCTAGCTTCCTGAAGGTTCCAGTTTTAGCCTGAGACAGCTTGAGCTTCGCCCCGCTAATACACTGCTGATGTGTAATGGCATGCCCTAGGCTTTCTTCTAAAATTGCTTTAAAAATCAATGATGTGAATCTGCACTTAGGTAAAACTACGGGTGCTGAGCCCAGTGATAATCCCATGTACAGAAACACACACACACTCCTGTGTCACTTACCAGCCCGGTGTTTTTTCCTCACATCAAATAATGGATGTTAAAGCTTCATAAATCACCAATTTACATAATCTTTTGCTACAGATATTAGGGAATCCAGGTGGACCTGATAATCTGCCGAGGGGTCACAACCCCTCTGCCTTTGAGACTGAGAAGCCCCCTTAATTGAGCCTGCCAGACCACCTGTTACACTTGGATAATTCAGAAACAGCTTTGCACATTAATTCATGCCAGGCATGAATCTAATTCTAAATGAGGCATGTTATAAAGCATTTGGATTAGAAATAAAGCCATTATAACCATATGCTTGCAGTTTTAATGTACTTTCAGACAACATTGTGTCACCATTCCAGATTTTTTTACAACACTATGTCTTTGACCTACAGTGCTTTTTGTACACACCTAAGTAAAGACGGAGGCTGAGATCATTTTCAAGTCATTATGAACTTAATATTTGAAGAACCTTGAGCCTGTAGGCTTCTGCTGTCCCAGTGGTGTGTCTATTTCAAGGCAAAGATTCCTTCCTTTAGCCCAAAGTTAGAAAAACATGGGCAAGTTCATTGTCCAGGTTTTTCCTCTGTTCTCATGCACGGTGAGTTCCATTTTTCCTGTGTTCTCCTGAAACCTGGAGGAGATGGCTCACGGTGTCTTTATTGGTGTTTCAAATGCGCTTCAAACTTCACTGCAGTCCTTACCCCACTGAAACCTACCTGGTACACATCAGTCCCTTTGGTGCTTTCAGTGGCAAGGCAACATGTTGAGATCAGCTCCATAATGAGTCATGTCTGTATCCCTCTGAGCCCTGGTATGGAACCTGACATGTAATTGGTATTTGATGAGGTTATTCAGTCCGTAATTGAAAAATTCAATGACCCATATGTATGTCTCACTATCACTTTCCTGAAGGAAAAGCATCTCGAAAGGGTAAAGAGTGTGTGGATGGAGGGGTTAAAGGGCAAAGGGCACTTGGCCAAGCTGCAGAAGGCAGGAATGTGCATTCTACGAAAAAGGTGAGAAGCCCAGTGCTTTCTTTCCATTAAGGACCTTGCTTTGCTAGAAAGCAAAATCTGGGTCTGTTCTGCACTGACAGTTTGTTTGTTCAGATTCTGGTTCAGCCACAAAAAATGGAGAATCTTTTCTCCCCACGTAATCCATAAGACAGAGGGATCTACTTCCCTTGTGAGTATTAATGTAGGAAAGACTCAAAAGCATTGCTGAGGGGCCTACTGTCTCCTGTAAGGAGAACATACATGGACGTAATGTGTCCATTGGCCACCATCAGGGTTTCTGTTCACTGTTGTGAACAGTCAATAGTTGATAGAATTGAGTTACTAAAGCAAGGTTGTTTTCTCTTTATCACTACATGGTTTCCATTGGCAAGGAAACATGACTTACAGCCAGGCCCAGTAGCACTGAACTGAAATCCCAGCACTCTGGGAGGCTGAGGCAGGAGGATTACAGGTTCAAGCCCAGCCTAGATAATGACTTAGATAGACACTGTCTCACAATCGAAAGAAATAAAAATTGGGCTAGAGATGTAGCTTCATGTGAGAGTTCTGGTCTTAATCCTCAGTCACACACACACACACACACACACACACACACACACACACACACACACAGAAAACAAGAGTTACCTATTGAAGTAGGTTAATTTTAATTGGTAAGTTTGAGAATCAGTTTAAGATCAAAGCAGAACGTATGTTGTTGGAAAGTATGGTAGGTTTGAGAAAAATTATGGACTATTAACATTTTATAAGAAAATATATTCAGTATTTCTAAGAGTGGTTCCCAGTCCAGGTTGTCTATCAGAAGTGTTTGTCGAGTTTTCAGTTTGTACATATATCTACCTAAACCCTACCTTTGATTTTAGTTCATTTAGTCTGAAGAAATTTGAACCTTATCAAAAACAGTGTTCTTGTTGGATAGCGAGAACCAGCTAGAACAGAGTGAGATGCCATCCCCCCCCCCCAAAAAAATGATGTTTTTAAGTTAGAGTTGAGTATTACTCTCCCTGGTTTACCAACGATTAATACGCATACAATATTCCTGCTTTACAGTGGTTTAAGTTAATTTTTCAGCTTTACTATGGTGGAGAAGCAATATGCATTCAGTAGAAAACACACTTTGTCTATTCTTTTTCTGGGTTAGCACCAGGTAGTAAAATATTGTGGTGAAGCAAAGGACCAGTAAGCCACAGCTGATTGGTTGCTTAGGTAAGCCTGTGCCTTTTTCCCTGAACCTACTTGCTCCCACAGTATTCATCTGAGCCAATCCCCTCAGTGCTTTGGGTAAATGAGGTAAGATGGGGCTGAATGGGGCAGCACCTCACATGGCCAGGACACCTGCGATGTCCCGTTGGAAGTTGACGGAGTCTCTCTTGGTTTGATGTAGAAAAATCCAAAATACTTTTGTTACCTCCTTTTTTTTTTTTCTTTCTCTCCCAAGGCCTGCTGAAACCTCTTCGCTGAACTCCTGGCCCTTACATAGATATTCTTATATGGGTGATTGTCAAAGTCAGTGATCTTGCTGATGTCACCCTCTTCTGAGTGAACTGTCTTACAAAGGAAAAAAGCCATCACTATCTCGATTACATGAGTCATAATGCTTCTACTTGTGAGGAAGATAATTTCTTATTCAATCCTAAATTAGGGGCTGGAGGAATGGCTCGGCAATTAATGAGTTCGCAAGTTCTAAGTACCGTAGTTGATTCCCCAGCAGTACATAAGCTGAGCTTGGTGGTATAGGACTGCAGGAATATTGCCTTGAGTCTAAGGCCAGCCTGAGCTCCGTAGTGAGTTGAGGCTGGGCAAGATTCTGTCTCAAAATTTAAAAAAAAGTACTAAGTTAAAAATTATACATGAATTCCTTTTCTGAAGAAAAGATTTGATTAATAGTAAATGTATAATTAATATGTTTAAATTAATAGAGAAGGGATCATGGACTAAATTAGATATACTAGCTTCCGGAGATAAATAGAGGGGAAAGATACACCAAAAAATCCAAAATAAAAATGTAGAGTGTCCCCAAGTATTCTATCAAAATGATATACCCAGTCTAAGGAAGAGGATTTTTATAGAAGGACGGGGAAAAGCAAAGTCATGTCAACAGTGAACTAATGATATATTGCCAATAATTAGGTCATTCTTTATAAGATAGCCCTAATATTATATGACTATAAACACAGTAATAAAATAGGCAAAATATGAGTTTTAAATCCAGACTTTCTGAAGCATTGCCATACTTTCAGGTAATTAGGAGACTGAGTCTGGAGTATCACAAGTTCAAAGTCAGCCTAGGCAGTTTACCAAGACCTTGTCTCAAAAAAAAGAAAAAGGACTGAGGATGTAGCTCAGTGGTAGATTATCCCCAGTACCAAAAGAAAATATGAATTTCAAAAAATAGACCTATTACTCATTCATGAATCTTTACATGTTATCACAGAGTATATTATCCGTACATGTCCCCAAGGGATTGATTCCAGGGCCTCTTGCAGATTCTCACGTTCCTTTAAAATACTATGAATATTTACATATACTCTACACACATCCTCTTGTATAGTTTATATCACTTCTAGGTCACTAAGAATATTTAATACAGTGTGTATTTTATATACAAATATATTTTTCAGAAATAATGACAAAATGTCTGTATGTATTTAGTACGAGGTATAAGTCCTTTCCTCAGTACTTGATTGAATCCGTGGGTTCAGAACCTGTCCATGTGGAGAGCCATCTATATTTGTACCAATTCATGTTTGTTTGCATGTTTGTTTATTTTCAGGCAGGGTCTTGCTCTGTAGCACAGGCTTGTCCTGAACTCACTATATAGCCCAGGCTGGCCTTGGATCCAATGTGCCACCACACCCGACTTTAATGTGGTTCTGGGAACCAAATTCAAGGCCTTGTGCTTGAAAGTCAAGCGCTGTAACCATTGTGCTATTCTTCCAGCCCCATTCATGTTTTTAATTTGATAATTAAAGAGTTCAATTTGCTTCTTCTTATGGCTATTCAATTTCCCTTTTGTTTTTTTTCTATTACATGCCAAACTTGCTGGTGTTCAGTAAACTCAGTTTCTAGTTAACGGCAACCAGTAAAGCAGATGGAAGGACTTTCATTATTAGCATAGGCACAACGGAAGTGGTTGATCCTACTGGAAAAATAAAGCATTTGAAGCAGTACCCGGCCATCACAATAACCATAGTGTGCCATATGGTGAGTGCAGTGAGGGACCAATCAAGATAGGCAGTATTAGAATAAAGTACCTAAATGACCCTCGTTTAAAAAAATTATTGTTAATAACCTTTCACAGCAGTTTTTAGTGGTTAAGAATCATAATATCATGATGAACTTTTGTAGGAATATATCACTATAGATAAATCCAAAATAAACACAGAGGAAATACAACAGATTCCAAGACAGTAGAAATTATGCTACTGTGATTTGTATTCCCATGAACAGTGTTCGATGTTACATTTATTTTTGAATGAGAACCTATGTAGACTTTTATATCTGGGTCGTTCCATTTATTTTAATTTGGAATAAGTTAATTGTAATCTCACTTGAATTTTGCGAATGGAGATAAATTAAAACTGTTACTCTGAGTAATTTTTCTCCAGTTCCACACTACCAGATGTTTCCTCAGAGTTGATGTACTTAGTTTTCTAGAAAATATATCCATGTTCTAGTAATTAATAAATTCAGCTTTAGGCAGCAGCTTTTGAAAAAAAAGTTTTCTTAAATTGAAAAATTCTAGTTCAGATCTCTGCAGTTAGTATGTTCATTACATTATACTATACTTTAAATATGAGCTGAACATCTCTAATCTGAAAATGTGAAATCTGTAATACCCCAAATTCTGAAATTTCATTGCTGCCAATATAACATCACAATTAGAAGATTCCACACCTGTCCTTATAAGAGTCATATTTTAAGCAGGTACACTAAAAATACAAAATGACATTAGGGCTATGTGCATATGAACCACAAATAAATATGGTATTTAGACTGGGTCCCATCTAAAAGATATCTTATCATGTATGTAGAAATGTTTCAAAGCAAAAAAAAAAAATCTGGAGTCTAAAACACTCTGTTACAACCATCTCAAGTAAAGGATGTTCAATCTGTCTAACTTAAGTTAAAATTAATGGTTAAATGCTGACTTACGAAGTTCTTAATGAAGTTTTTTGAATCATGTCAGTTGTAAGAAATAGAATTTCAACTACAAGGCCTTGGCTTGTTTTCATCACTTTTCAGGTATGAGCTCTAAACTGACCTACTTTTTCAGGTTCATTATCAACAGTTTGTTTTGAATGTTGACATTCTTGTTGAATTCAAAGCAGTGAAACTGGTAATATTGTATCTATTAATAATGACTGTGGAGCAATGAACGTAGTTTCAAAGGGAATGTAAAATTGAACTTTTATATACCTCAATTGTCAAAAATTATATGTGTGTGTGTGTGTGTGTGTCTGTGTGTGTACATAAACATTTGTTGTTGTTAAGAATTTGTTGCCTTTTGGAGATGGCTTCCTTTTTTGTGTGGACAATTTTATTAAATGCATAAATATGCCATGCCGTTCTTTAAACACTTGAATTTCTTTATAAATTACTCTTACTCCTTTTAAGAGTTGGTGCCTTCTAAAACAATCTAAGTTAACATATTGGAATTGTGAAGAAGGGAAGTTATACCATGTGTGCACAGAAGGAGAATCAATTTTCCAGAACTTGAAAAGGACACATTCAAAGGTTACTGAACGGATCAAGAAGTACTGATTTTGACTATGTGATTTTAAAGGTACATGATAATCAACGGGCCTTTCAAGACCTAGGTTTGGAGTAGAAGTAACAAGTAAGTGTTACGGTTGCAAGAGCTTAGGAGATGGAATTATGGGAAGTTTAAACACTTTGCTAGATCTGATGAACAAATCAAAGAAGCAGCAGTACCATGAATCATATCTGACTCAGGTGGAAAAACAGCATTACTTAGTGTGTCCTTAATGTTAAAGTCAAATAAGTGAGTAGTGTAGTTGTGGTTTTTGAGAACATAAGTGTTGGGGGAAGCTAGAGCAGAATTCCCATCTCTACTGTAAGCAATAAATGAGATGTTATGAGGTCTTTCTGGCTACAAGAAATGGACTCATGTTTAGGTTTATGGTAGTTAGCTTCAAAGGTCCATTGAAAGCTGAGGGTGGCATTTAATGATCTCAGCAGCCTCTTGGACAACCTTTCTGGAAATGGGGTGGATGCCCTTTATGACAGTTCTGAAGTTCTTGGGTGTCATCTCAGAGCTGGCATCGTCTTTATAGTCCTTACTCTCCTGCTATTGTCACTGCTGACTAAACTTTACATTATTTTTTCTTTACTTTTGCCCATTAGTTTCCTCAGCATACTTTCTGGTGATATAATATTATCCATTTTCTGCCCTTCTGTCATTCATAGACCATCCTATTTGTCTTACTATTATTATGTCCAAGATAGAGATTTCCAGCTTCCAAGATCAATTAGTTACTAATCAGAACACAGAGTCCCTGTTGTTTTAGGCTCTTCTGCCAGACCAAGTATGGCTGTCATTAGCAAGTGCTGGGCCCACATCCAGCGTTCATGTTCATGGTTTGGAAGAAAAGCATTCATTTGTTCATTCACTGTACATTAATTAAACTATTCCTTTGTGACTTGCAGAATACTCGATTCTGGCATATCGAGTGAGAAACTAAGAATCATGAATCTTGATTTTGAATAAAGAACAACTACTACGCCAATAATAAAATAAACTCAGCTCACATAAATATACTCATAAAATAATGCAGAGCTGAAAGGAACTTCTCAGAATGAGGCTGTTGCCATGACGATCTTGATGAGGCACTCCTAGGGAGAACTTACAGTCCAGCAGATGCTAGCTTTGAAGTGTTCAAGTAATTTTGGTCAGGGTGATTTACACATGTGTGTAACGTGGAGTTTAAACAAAGGGAGGAATTGAAAGCACAAATTTTAAAAAAGGGGGCAAAAAAGCATGTACTCCATGTATTTTCCTGGCAGTAATATCAACCAATACGTAGTACTTAACTGATATTAAGAATCAGAAATATAAAACTAGAGGTAGACTTATTTTATGTGCTGTTTTAGAGTTGACTATATGTTTTTCAAGAAAGGAGCATGATATTACTTAAGTATTAAGGGTCTTGAGAAGCGAATATCTTGGGCATCAAATAGGACTATCTTTCTTAGGAATTTTAATTATAATCCTTATAATTTTTAATTTTAGTTGATGAATCTGTTGTACCGGTCCTTGTTCTCTGAAATACTCGGTCTGCGAAAAGTTTATTTTACTTTTCATGCACATTTTGGCTGTCCAGATTTTTCGACCTTGGTGCATTTTCTAAAAATGTATTATAGTAACTTTTGTGATGGGGGACTTTTGGGTTGAATTTATCAGTTTTGATTTGTTATTTTATGATCACTCCTACAGTGAGACAATCTGTAAATATTGTAGTTAGCAGACTTACAGAATCAGAAGTGTACAGGGTTCAGGATGTGTCTCTTCTGATAGTCTCTGTGAGTTTCTTATTGAGGAGTCCAGATAAAGAGAAAAGCAAGCTCTTATCTTTTGAAGGTCTCTATATGGAAGACTGAGAAATGGGAATGAAGTAATAAAAGAAACGGAAAGGAAACCTGAAATGAGAACTGCACGCTGTGGTTTCTGGTAGAGGTGTAGGGCAGCTTGAAGACGTAATGATTTACAAAGCTACCTTCACCACTCGATTAAATGCTCCCGCTACTCCTTCACTAGCAATGATAGAAGACGTACCAAAAAATGAAGGACATATCTCAAAAACACACAAACACCTCCAGTCCGATTACAATTATGCATAGTGAGTAAGGCGTTTTTAAGGGCAGAGCATGCTAAAATCAGTACCTGTAAATAAGAGGTGTCCTGGAATTTGTAACCTGTGAGTCTACCAGACTAGTAGCATCATTTACAAGGGATATGTCAGTCAACAAGTAAGACGAAGAATGATTTTTAAAGAGTTATTATCAGACTCTAATAGACTTTTAGAAGGCTAAATAAGTGATATATTGCTTACTTACCTCACTCTAACATACTTTCACATTTGGTGGATTAAAACAACATAAATACATTACCTTATAATTCCATAGTCCAGCATGGGTCTTTTGGGGCTAACTCAAGATGTCTATAGTTCTACCTTCTTTTTGGAGCCTTCAGGGAATAATCTACTTCTTTCCCCTTTTTAGCCTTTTATAAACTCTCCACATTCCCTTGCTCATGGCTTTTGCAGCTTCAAAGCAGGAATGTGCCATTAGCAAGTATAGCTCACTGACTGCATCTGTTGTTACACTATCTTCCATTTGTGCGACTTCTGAAGTCACTGTTGAGTATGCAAATAACTCCTGTTTATTAATAAAAAATACCTAATAGAAAAAAATTATGAAAACAATGAAAAGAGCTAATAAGCTCATGAAAGTGTATTCAAATTCACTGTCAATCACAAAAGTTTAACCAAGGGTATATCCACTTTTCTATTCATTACTTTGGGATACTTTGAAATTCTGGTATCATATAATTGCCCAATTGATTAAGAAAGGCTATAATTTTTCATTGAAACATGGAAGTTTGAATTTGTGCATGATAAGGTATTAGATGAAAGTATTAGCTACAAAGTTTTGATACTTTATCCCAAGGAAATATACATACTTATATTTCATTTATTCATTCATATGTATGTGGATATAAAATGAAGATATTATTAACATTTATTTTGTTGTTGTTTGAAGTAAACAAAAACCAATAGCAAGCCCAACAGACTAGAGTTACAAAAAAAGAGTAAATCTATAAATGTTCCAAATCATATAATAACGTAGTATACTGAAATCAAATGTCTGTTGTAATGTGTGGAGGGTTTTTTTTAAAATTAACAAGTATCATGATATAAAACACATAACAATACATATTTATGTAATTTAAAACACAAATTAATTATTTAGCTGCATATTCATATATAAAATTTTAAATTTTTATTAAAGGATACAAAGCAGTTTTTTTTTTGCAGTACCAAGGACTGAATACAGGGCCTGTGCTCTGAACTGTATCTCTAGTCCATTTTTGTTGTTTGTTTGAGACAGAGTCTTGCTGAGTCACTGAATTGCCCAGGATGGACTTGTAATACCTCCTGCCTCAGCCTCTGAGAGTGCTAAGATTATAAATGCAGGCCACTATACCCTGCTAAAAAGCAAGGCTCAGTAGTGTTTTTCTTGGTAGAAATAAGGAATGGCTCAGCAACAGAGGTGGTGACTAAAGAAGAATGGGATTTATGAGTAATGTGTTTAGTTATCTTTCTTCATAATATGTCTATACTCGTATTTTCAACAGTTTAGAGAAAATGTAGCGTAGATAAAAGGTATTAATGAATAACCTGAATTGTGAAAAGTGGTTAATAATGAAAGCTGGCAAATAAAGCGATTGTTAATTTTACTTCTCTTTTGTATGCTTTCTAAATTTCTGAATATTTTTATGAGACTAAGCATATCGAAAAAAAAGTAATTTAGCAAAAGCTCACAACTGGGGATATAGCTCAGTGCTACAAATTAAATTCAAAAGCCCAGAACCAGTATGAAGATTACTGAGAAAAAGAATTTACACTGAAAATAGGTTAAGGAGATGGATTTTAGAAGATATTCAAGAGAACAATTAAGAGAGGCTATAGCTTTTGAGACTCTATGATAGATCTAATGTATTATTCATAGGAAATGAATAAAAAATGTCAAAGATTTATTTGAATTGATAATGTCAAAAAAGTTCTTAGAACCAAAAATTCTCTAAGTGCATGGATTAAAAATACACCTTGAATGCCCAAAAAGATCAATACAAATAAATTGTAATGCATCAAAGTCAGTGAGACTATCTTATCAGGTACCAAAAAGAGAGAACAGACTATCTACACAATAAAGTACTGGAATGATGTCATCATCACAGGTGGAATAAAATGACAAATTTTATGAAAGCACTGAAGGTAAAATCTGTCAGTTTCAAATCGTATATCTAGCTAAACTACTATCAAGAAGATGGAAGAAGAAATTTCATGCCATTGGAGGACTAAGATAATTTTCTTTCATAATTTCATTGAAGAGGAGGAATATTTGGGGGAAAACAGCGAAAGTAAAACTAAAACACAAGAATGGAATTCAAGTGATGATTCAATTCTTCCCATTCTCTAAAAGAAAATATCTACTCAACTGTCAATTATGATTCCAGTATTTTTTCATTGGTAAACAAGTGATATAAGAAAACTTTATATTTTGGTCCTGATTTCTAATGAAAATATCGTGAAACGTCAGAGAACAATCATTGATGAAGTTGAAACAATTCATTGCAGTATATTGGAATCGCTAGCCTTTGATTCTAGTGTAAACGGACATATCAAAAATATAAAATAATATGTAAGTTTTTTCCTTTATTCCAAACTAAGGAGTAGATACTTAGGGAGGTTCACAGATGCTCTATGTGTATATAGGTTATCAGCATTTTCTTTCATTTGAAGCTTGGTGAACAACTTTCTTAATTTGAAATGAAAAGGGTGTGGAAGTTTTTGAGGAGCTTCGCAGAAAAAGTAGTGGAGAGAACTAACTGAATGCATTGAAAGAACTATTTTTAAATAAATACATATTGATGAATATTGGAATTGCCCTTAATTCTAACATGATCTCTTTCAAATTATATAAAAATATATGTGTGTATATATGATATTGCATGTTTCATAATTCGTACTGAGCAGTTTTATTTTGAACTCGATAATTGCCTTGTCCTTTGACCCATTAGACTTTTTTCAGAGATCAAGAATGATGGACTAGCCTCTCAATTATTAATCTAATAGCTAATGAATACAGATGAACATGAATATAGTGAAATAGAAAAAAACAAGAACCATGACTGGATTCCATGACAATAAAATGTCACAAACCAAGGTTTAAAATTATGCCAATTCTCTGCAAAGCAGAAAAATATTTTAAGACATTTAAATAAAATATGTTAAAGTCTTTAATAAAATCGCAGGCTTTATCTTCTGCTGAAAACTGTAAAGTTTTTTATGAATCTAAGTAAATTTATTATTATTTCAATAATATTAAATTGGTGACTTGTTTGGAAAATCTTCTGTATGTTTTAAAATAAATTCTGCATAGAGATCAAGTAATATCTCAACTAAGACCGTTTGTTTTGAACCAGTAAGTCTATGTAATTGGGAAGGAATTAGTAAGTCAAATAACATTTAGGACTAGGCCTAGTTAATATTTCCAACCAGGATGATTTCATAGGACTTAAGACAACAGAATTTGTCACAGCTTGGTAGAGTTTTCTGATCATTCAAAAACAAAATTTCAGTTTGGCTGAAAAAAGAAAACTGACAAAAAATGGTTGTAGGATTTATAGCAAAGTATTCATTCAGTTCTATGTCATTTGGTTAAAATGGAGATATTTTAGTCCTTGGCAATCTCCATGGTGACAACTGAAATTGACCTTGAAAACTCATTCACTGTAGATTTTGTTTTCACTGACTGAACCTTGATAGTCACTTTAAACTGTTTGTGACACAATTTCTGTCCTTCCTTCTTCAAATCTGAAAAAAAAAAAAGTGTTTACTAGATAGTGCAAAAATATGCTTTTTTTCTCCTCATTCAAGCAGCTGAATGTCTTCCATTGTTTTGTCAGGTAATCCCAAACATTGACACGTACTGATAGTGAACATTGAATATGAGATATTAGATAATAACTAGTATAAATGCTAGTTCTGACTGTTTAGGAAAAATAATGTAACTAATGTAAAAATAATGTAAAATAATGTAAATAATGTTTTTCCCTTATCTGTATTTTCTCCATGTATCACTTAATATGTTCATGACTACGAGATCAGAGAAAAAAATCCACATTTTAAGTATGTTCATTCTCAGAAGTACAAAATGGGAAAAAAGTAATATGTGACTTCTAAATGGATCAATTTTTTTTAGCATCACCTCAAAGCAACACTACAAGGTCAGTGGGATGCTGTGATTAATTTTTCTTGTAATCATTGAGAACTACAAGTATCATTCAAAAATAATGACAGGTGCCATCATTTTTGATTTGATACTTTTTAAGGAGAAAGCATGTATTTAAAAAGAAATTTCACAGTTGTCTTGCAGCTACTTATAGGCCTGTAAAAATGTCTATCAGTGCAAGACAAATGAAAACGTGCTACAGTTTGATTTTTTAACCTTTGTCTAACATATTCTCAGCAAAATATCAAACTACTGATTTGGCGCTAGAAATCACTTCACTAAATACGATTGCAATTTAGAAACTATTAGTCTGGTAAATCATTTTGTGTGAGAATGCATATGTCAGGGTTTTTGACTGATCAATTATATAGAAATCTGTAATGCAGGTCCAGTCTTTAATGAGGATATAGCAATGTCACTATCACATAGAATGATAAAAATGGCTATTATTTGGATAAATAGGCAGATACATTGGTACTAGAAAATAAATTAGATGCGACCCTCAAGTAGTATAGCTGTTGTACAAAACTGAGATTTCTATTTTGCGAGATTACCTAGACACATAGTGAAAAAATTCGTTTTCCCCCCATTTTATTGATATGTATAAGCACAAAATTTAAGGTTCACAGTTGTGAAGTTGAGCTTTTTGTGCACATATGTGTCTTGTCAAGGTGAGGAGGACTTTCTCACTCCCCTTTGTCCCGCCCCCGCCCCACCCCAACCCTCTGTTTCATTTTGTTTTTCGTTTTAAGTTCCATAAGAGTTGTGACCTGGATTTCTCTGTTCATAGCAGAAAAAATTCGTTCTGAAATTGATTTTTGTAGTTCAAAACTAGCTAAACTATGTGTTCATTTGTGTATATTCATGTTTCCTAATTAGATCTTTACTTTGAAAACAATAGTCACTCACCTACATAGCAAATAAAACAGATACAAAAATATTTTCAGTGCATACAAATCAGTTGGTTTTAGCATCGGTCGATTTGAAGGTGAAAAACTAGAAAGTTTAACCTCAGCTTTGAAACTACTTCGTCCATTGGTGAGATTACCATAACATTTTTCTGCTACTTAAAAGTAACAGAGGTTTGGTAATACAAAGAAGTATAGCCATGTTATTTTAGCTGTAGGCGTTTTCCTTAATTCTCAGCTACAAAGATGTTAACGAGTACAAATACATCCACTTTTCTGCATTTGGTAAATGTTAGCCTGATTTAATAATACGTATTCGCAGGGTGCCAGGAGAGAATTCCATTCCTGTGCCATTTGAACCTCTCCTGACAAAAGATATGGAGCACTACATAATCGTAAATTACCTTATCACAAAGAGTTGTGATAAGAGCTTCTAGTCTTGTATTTGAATTGTTTTATTGCACATGTTGTAATAAAAGCAGGAGAAAATAATGAAAAAAGACTATTTTACTCGTTTTTCGTCCAAAGGATACATATTAAATAATTTGTCTAAAACGGTTCCTCTTTTTTATTTCAATCCTGTGTAATTTATAGGGATGTATTTTGTTCATGAGAAATTCATGGTTGTTATAAAAATAAGCTAGAAAAGAGTAGCAGAAAACAAATGAAAGAGGATAAGCACTGTATTGAAAACAATAGCTAAACAGTGGGTGAGTATTTTATCAAATATTCCATATATATGCATATAGAATATATGTAGTATATGTAAGTTATGTCGAGAAGTTTGTACATGCATTTTTTATACCTTAATTAATTTTAATCCCTTTCCTTACTGTTCTCTTTGCTCCTCTCCCTCTGTCCACTTAGTTCCACCAGAAATCTACCTTCTAGGTTGCTGTCCTCTCTCTTTAACTATTTATTATTTTATGTGTTCTTTCAGTTTCTCATATAAGAGAAAACATAGGATATTTAGTTTTCTCATTCTGGCTAATTGCACTCAATATGCTTGTATCTGATTCTATCCATTTTTCCGCAAGTGATATCATTTTATGCTTTATGGCTGAGTAACATAACACTGCATACACATACACACATACATATACACACACACATGTATGTGTGTGCGTATCTCCCATTTTGTTTGTATGTCTGTAGATCGGCACCCAGGTTGTTTGCACAGCCTAGCTATTGTAAGTTTTTCTATTACAAAAATAGTCACATACTTATCACTATAGTTTGCAATCCTCAATACTTTGGGAAGTATGTCCAAGAATAGTATAGCTCAGTTGAATGGCATTTCTGTATTTAGTCTTTTGAGAAATCTTTGTACTGATTTCCATAGACATTGTACCAGTTTTCATCCTCCCCAACAATATACAAGGGCTCTTCCCCAGCACAACACGCATTCTCACCATCACCCGTTGTATTTTTCAGGATAACTGTTCTGTCTGGGATGGAATGAAATGTCAGTGTAGTTTTAATTTACGCTTTTCTGCTGACTAGAGAAACTGAACACTTTTTTCATACCCTTTTGGCCATTTGACAAGTATCCTTGTAGTTTATTTGCCTACGTTGTAAATTTGGATTCATTGCTTTATCAGGGTTGTGTTTATGTTCTTTATGTATTTTAGATATTAATCCTCTGTCAGAGAGTAGCTAGCAAAGATTCTGTTGTTTCCTTTGCAATGCAGAAGCTGTGTAAGCACAGTTCCTTGTGAGGGCAATGTTCATTTTTTATGCAGATGTGAAGCCTCTACTTATTCCAAACTTAAATTTAAAGATTACACTTTAAGATAAAGATTTACAAATTATGTATTAGTATAACACTAATGACCATAGCCTAGAATACATCAAAATATGATTAATTCCCAATAGTCGATGTTTAGAGCTAATGCTGGTAAGAGACCTGAGAATGTCTGATATCAAGAAAAATGTAACAGTTTTATTCCAGACAGATTGCAATTTCCTTGGTCTTCTCATGTCTTCCCAATATTATTTCTGTAATCTCTAGGTATTTGACTTCCCACTTTATTTTCTCACATATGACCCTTTTCAGTTTTGTAATATGGATAATTTACAGAGTCCTAGATATAATATCAATATTATAATAATGGAAGTTTTTATTTTTCTTTTTTTCTAGGTTCCTGTTTTTGTCCTGTTTTCATTTTCAAATCGAATTTTATGAATGTTCTCTCAGAAAAGCATGTAGTGGTCAAATAATTTTAGGGAATGCTGCATTATTAAACTCTTCATAGAAATTCACAGTATACATTTTCTTATCTGAAAGATCCTGAAGACTCTTGTTAATCTTTGTCTTTATTTTTAAAAATGAAAACTAATTTCAACATTTGTTAGTAGCCTATATAGGACACTAGGGAGGGGGCCAAAGGGAACTACAACCACCTTAGTATTTTTTAAATCAATTTTTAAGTTTACCAAATAATATATTCCATTTGACTTGCCCATAAAATGTCTTCTCTTTAATTGTTTGAAATTTATAAATTAAAAACAACCCAGAGTAGGAGACGTAGGAGACGTATCTTAGTTCATTCAGACTACTATATGCAAATTCCTGAGGTAGAGGACTTCACAAATAACCATAATGTATTTCTTGTAGTTCTGGGAACTGAAAAGTCTAAAATTAAAATATTAGAAGCTTCAGTGTCTTGTGACAGCTCTCTGCTTTATAGATGATAATCTGTTGTTTTGTCTTTCTATAGCAAATGGGCGCACAAGCATCTCTCAGGGGCCTGTTATAATAGCACTGATTACATTCAAATGGGCCCCACCTTTATGACCTAATTACCCCCTCAAAATCAGACCTCTTCATACTAGCATAGATGAGATTTTCAACATGGGGCTTTGATTTCAATTTGTGATTTTGAAGGGACATAAACTTTCAGGTAATAGCAAGTGTAAACTTGAATTGAAGGATAATTTGGAAGGGAAAGTGGAAAATTAAATTGATTAATTGCAACAGTTATTGGGAAATAATGAATGCCATTAATGTGATTCTGTTCCTATCTTTCCCCAACTCAAACTCCTTAAGTAAATTTGTATTTAAAGACCCATTTCTTACTAAAGCCTTTATAATTTGCTGTCTCTTGAAAACTTGTTTTGTCTTAATGGAATGAGATTTCTATTTGGTAAGATGAGAAAAACGTTATGCAAATCTCTTGAGACACCTTTGAGGCTGTATAACAACTTGTTTAATTTTGGAAATGTGTAACCTATTTTGTTTTTACAAAATGCTTTTTCGGTGCTTAATTCTACAATCACTGGAATTCCTCAGTGACTGTGTAATGGTACTGGGTAGATCCTGTTATGTGTGTATATCCATGGAAAACTTACCATTATGAGCACTGTAATTATGATTATCAGTGTGGCAGGAGAAGTTGACTTTTGGCTAAATGCTTAGCTTTGTTATCCTAGAAACAAGGTAACATGGTGTATGTTACCTATTTGAGAATAAATATCGCCCTATGGGTATAATTATCTGGATTAGATGAACCACAAGTACTCCAGCCTAAGTCACAGTTTTGGGCTTCCCTAGATATAGGAATTCTTGACATGGGCCATGTCCCTTGAGGATATTTGGAAGTTGTGCCAGTGGATTTTTTCAAAATGATGTTGGTGTCTGTAAAAAGTAGTTTGCTATCTGCCTATTATGGTTTTGTTTCCTTGTACCTGAACTATGTCACCTCGGGAGAATGATTTTGTGGACTGTCGTTCATATGAACTACTGCAAGGTCTCTGTGGAGAGGACCTCTATAATTGTATTAATTTATTTAGAGGCAGGGTCTCATTCTGTAATCCATGCTAGGGCTAAACTCACTATGTAGCCCAGGCTGCCCCTGAACACATGGAAGTCCTCCTGTTTCAGCCTCCTGAGTGCTGGGTTTACAGGCATGTGCCACTACATACAGGTTGGGTGGTTCTGGGGAACCAAACCCAGGACCTTGCACTTGCTAGTCAAGCGCTTTAGCCATTGTGCTAATCCTCCAGCCCCTACCATTTGAGTTACCCTTTACAGTAGGCTCATGGCAACTGTGGCCTAACATAGTCTTAGGATTCTCAATGTTTAGTTAAATCTAACCCCCCTAGAGAGCATTTAGAGTAGTGTTTCTTCATTCCTAGCCTCTATGTCATTTTTCATCAAATGGAAAACAGGATTTATCCAAGTGTGGGCCTTGGCTAACCCTAAACAAAACCACTTAAACAATTTAATGAGACTATCTGGGGATAGGGCCATGTAATTTTCATTTTTAACAGTTCCTCTTCCCCATGATATAAGACCACCTAGCTAGATGACATGTTGTTTGATTACTTTCAGATACCTACTGTTGACTGTAAGTTTTGTAATTCTGTGATCTTACATTGCTGATGGACTGTCCATCCATCCTACATAAATTTATAATGCAAATAAAAGTTTCCAAAAACCGTCAAAAAATAAGAGGCTGATAGTTTCAAAAATGGCAACAGCTAAGTAGGGGAGACCCTTCTATTCGGAAAGTTTGTGGAACCCCTTTGCTTTTTTATTGTAAGCATTCACCTTTCTTAAGGCTCTCTTGGTCCCCTGTAACCCTTCATATTATTAAGCTATACAGCTTCTTATTACCATGTAAAGATCCTACTTGAACTCTTGGCTTGTCCTTTTTGAAACATGCTACCGCACTGTCACTTTTGCCTTGATTGTAAGGTAGTAACCATTGCTAGAAGGTCAGAGACTGTATTAGGTCTCACCAATCAAGTGAAAAATCAATATTCTCACTCTCTTTAGGAGAATGAGTTTCATTTAGACTTAAGATAAAAGAAAATTTCTCTCTGTTGCTCTGCTGAAGTTCTCAACCCTTCCATTAGTCTAGGTTAAGTTTCTGGGGCTAGGAATTTACTTTGGGTTTCTAATATTGATTTATAAGGGCTTTGTTGTTTACAAAAAAAAACAAAAACAAAAAAGCTCAGTAAATTCTTCTCCAAGGGCACTGCTTTCTTCCAGAATGAGGTGTGTTTGTCAGTGATTTAATTTTCATTTCAGGACTTAAAATAATCAAAAGAAGTCGAAATTGCTGTGAATCATGAGGAATCATGAGGCAATAATTCCAGCCACCCAAAGTTATGCATTTGTTTTAGACTCTTGAACTTATGAAAAGTAAATGAGGTTCAGTCTTATTTTCTGTTTCATCACAATGTTATTGAAAGTTGTTTAAGATTTTATTCTCCTTAAGGGCACTTCTCTTGCTTTGTTTGTATTTTCAGTAGTAGTTTTCCACACTGCAGATACTTTATGCACATTTCATAAACGAGTGAACAAATACATATTATGAAGAAGAAAAAAGTACTGTTGTCAGACTCCGAAATGAAGTAAAAAAGCCCCACTTAGCAACCCCGCACAGTGCCCTGCACTGACCCTGGTGGCCAGCTTCCCTTTGCTGGCACTTGCCACGTGCATTTTCACAAGTCCCGTCTTCTCTATATTCTCTAGCTTGGCATGTAGGCATCCTAACATGAGCTTTTCTTTATCTAGCAATCAGAATTGTTTTCCCTTCAGTGACCCAGTCCAGCCTGTTTGTCCAGCATGGACTCCTCTGGGAAATGAAGCGACATAGCTCTAAGACATAGGAGAACAAATCTCCCTTCACTGGGATACTTTATTTTAAAAGACCATGATGGAGAAAGAAAATGACATAACTGTGAGATTTGCACAATGTTAGAATTTCAGGCAGTAGGAAATATGAGAAGTGCATTTTGGGATAGGATCCTAAAATTATACCCCCTTTGCTGCCTCTATGTGTTGTTTCAGGCATAACTTGATATCCGATTTTATTTGTTTTTTATAAAAATTTTGTTCCTATGAGGCCAGAGGTTTGAAGGGGAAGTTAATAATCTCTCATTCCTTGTGTCATCTGTTATCAAATTTGACTGTTTATTAGAATCACCCTCCGAGACGTGGCCGCCCCAGTTACACTGGAGCCCGAAACAGGAAGATTGCAAGTTAGAGTCGAGTCTGGGATTGCAGTGAGATCTTTTTGTTTTTTCAGGTTGTAAATACAACATTTTATTGGGAAAATTACATAAGGGGAAACAGAAGGAAGCTAGAAAGGGAAATAAACAGAGCAAGCTTGTGCTAGTCAGAAGGAAGACCCGAAAATGAGGGGTGCCCCATGAGATCTTGGTTAAAAAAAAAAAAACTTGTGGGAGCATTGAATTCTGATGTCTAGGCCATACTTCAAACCAATTCACTCAGATTCTAGAGATAGAACTCAGACGCAAGCATTTTTAAAGGTCCTGGAAATAAAAGTGTGACAGCTGCTAATATAAACAAGGGTGGGAAATGCAGTCCATCTGTGAGGGTCACAGAGGTAGAAGTTATATTAAGAAGCCAATGGAGAGGCTGCGGGGATAGTGGGGTCTGTGGCAGCTGGTGAACAAAGTGGTGGGCAGTGGGGTGGAGAGAGGGTTCTGGATGACTATGACCATGAGTTTTAGTGACAGATTCCCTGAGGTTTCAACTCTTTTCTTCCCCTCGTTGTGTGAGCTGGAGCAAGCAACTTCTTTGTGCTTCAGTGTTCCCCTTAGTTAAATGAAGATAATAATTACACCTGTCTCTTAAGATTGTCATGAAGTCTAAATGAAGTTATAAACATGAGCGCTCAGTCTTACACTGGGCACGTGACAAACGTGTTCTACACCTTTGTGCTGTTTTATTATGACAGTGAGACCTGCAGTGCTAGAGTTCACTTGTCCTCTTTTTTTGTTTTGCTTTTTCCCCACATTTTATTGATATGTATACGTGCCAAATTCAAGGTTTACAATGAGGTTGGGCATTTTGTGCACATTCGTATCTTGTCAAGGTGACAAGGGCTTTCCCGCTCTCCTTTTGTCCCACCCCTCCCTCCTTCTTGTCTTCTTTTTGTTAGGGGCTTGCTTTCCAATCTAAGAAAAGGAAAAAAGGAACAAGTAAGAACTTCAAAGATTATATTCACAGAGTTTCCCAGAAGTTCTTTGTCGTTTCTTTTTTCCTTGTTGAATCACTCTCAGCCCCCCAAAATTTTTGCTGCCTTTATTGCCTGTCATGTTGTGGTCTTTTGTATCCGAATCCCTCCAGTTTCATAATAATTCAAGCCATTGGAAAGGACACACTAGCATGCATGGACAAATTAGATGTATTTGTTTGATTTTGCTGTGTAGCTGATTACCACTGAACAATAAGAATAATTTTATGGACTAAAGCAACTTATGCTTTTGCCTCATTATTCTTTGAGTTGGCAAGTGGGGCTGAGCTCTGTTGGGTGGTTGTTTTGCTGGGCTAGTGCATACATTGGTGAGCTGTTGGTCATCAGAGCAGGCTGAATGGTTAAGACTGTACATAGAAATGACTGAGTCATATCTCTCTCTAGTTAGCGAGTTTCCCATATCTATTTACTTGACCTAAGTAATTTACAGGAGTGGAAATGTGGGGTTCTCAAGGTCAAAGCTGAGCAACAGTACTATACACTTTTTCATTTTGTTGATCTGTATATATGTGATACATAATGTTTACATTGAACTCGAGTATTTTGTGCTCTATACGTTGTGTCAAAATTTCAAACCCTTCTTCTCTCCCTTTTTGAGCCTCCCACACCCTCAGTCTCCAGTACTCCATGCGTCTTATACAATCTTTTGTTCAAAGTAAATAATGCCACCAGTTCCTACTTAAGAGATAAGAAAATTGGCTTTTCTTTCTTAGAAGTTTCTTCAAAGTATTGCATCCATTTTTATGGTAATCTTTCAAAATGACCTGTTGAAATGGAGCAAATGAAAGAAAGTAAGGTCAGGATGAAGGTGACAGCATTACATACATAAAATCCATATTTAAGATAGGCTTTAGTGAATGGTCAGGTGTTCCTGGTAAGGAACAAAGAAGGATTTTAGTTGAAGCCTTGGCAATTATGAGATTTCAGTTTTGATAAGCTGACAAAGCCACACGTTAGCAAAGAATCTCAAGTGCTCACTGTATTATTTTACAGAAAACTCTGTTTTTTATTCCTTTTTTATATTTTTTTCCTTTAAGCCATTTTTCCCAAGGGCAAGATGTATTTAAAAATTCATCAAATAGGAATTCAAATTATGAGGTAAGATTTCTATTTATTAGCTGGCCTCCTCATGAAATACAAATAAAATATGTGAATATGTAGTTAATAGTTCAGAAGGATATATAACCTTAAATATATATATATATATATATATATATATATATATATATATATATAATATACAAGTAATATTTTGTAACAATTGTATACATATACAAAACATAAATAATATATGTAGTTAATAGATCAAAAGAATGTTCCTCTAATCTAACCTCCAGAAGCAAGCTATACAGTTTCTTTTTCTTTTTCTCTTTGAGATGAGGTCTCATTCTGTAGTCCAGGCTGGTGCTGAGCTCACTATATGGAACAGGCTGGCCTCAGATTCGTGGCAATCCTCCTGCTTCAGCCTCTTGAGTGTTGGGATTACAGACATGCACCACCATACCCAGCTAATCTTTTCCATGATGGTCAGACGTTGAACCCAGGCCTTGTACAAATTATGCAAGTGTTTTAACCATTGAACTAAACCCCAGGCAAATACTCAGTTTCAAACCTAAAGTATCTAATACCAGTCTGAGACCAATATATATGTATAACACCTCAAGAAAATCTGAGAAGAATTTAGGAGAAAAAGAAAGACACAGTGGCACTTAGCCATTATCTTTTTTGCTTGCTTATTGAACCAATCTAATTCTTCAAATATAGATAGTGTTTGTTTTTGCTATTGATTAACTCTCATGAATGTAATTAGCAATATCTAACCATGCTGTATAGGCCTCTAGACTGTTAAATAAAAATGAAAGTAGACCTTTTCCCCCACTTAATATTCTGAATTATTCTGCTATAATAAAATAGTCCATTTTTCCCTTCTGATTGTTGGCCCCACCAAATCTTTCTTTTCATTTTGATTAGCTGTGTTAGTTAGGTTTCTGTTACTATGAGAAAATACTTCTTGACACTCACAGCTTTAAAGATGAATGGTGTTATTTGGCTCACGGTTTCAGAGGTTTAAGTTCATGGTCAGCTGGCTCTGAGACAGAAGAACCTGGAAAGTTAAATGTTGTCAACTCATGGCATTTGGGAGCAGACAGCAGGGCAGGAGCCCCAGAGAGGAAAGGCCCAGGAACCAGATAATAGTCCCATGACCATGCCTCCATGACCTACTTCTCCAGCTAGAACCCACCTCCCTGAACTCCTCAAAGTTAGTGCCCACGTAATCCAATCACCTCTACCGGAGTCTCTGAGTTCAATCAAATTGAAAAACAATATAAACCAGTACAGATGTATATCATCTCAGGTACTTTTAAAATCGCATTTTTAATACATTTACTTAATCTTAGTTTACAAATAATCAGTAATACTTAACTCACTGCTTACTCTTGATTTAACATTATTGCCTGTTATTATCATTACTTAAAATATGCTTCCAAAGAGTTGGGAAAATTACTTTTTAATTCTCCTCTACTGAGCTTGGGCACACGATACTATTTGCAACTTGTGGGGATGCCTGTGCAAAGAATGCTAGCTCTGCAGGTCAGAGTAACCTGTCTTATTGGTACAATCCTGAAGACCTTTTTTTTTCATTCTCTTGTATTATTTTATTGATTGATTACTTTGCTGCTTCCACATTTCTGCTGCACAATAAACCATCCTAAAAGTTAGTAGCTTTAAACAATATCCTTTAGTTTTCATTCAAGGATCTGTGTATCTGCTGGGGTTTGGCTCATCTATATATGGCCTCAGCTGAGTCTAACGCCTAAGTGTATTCAAAGTGCCTCTCATTGTACCAGAATCCATCGCGGCCTTGAGGCCTTGTCTGATTTTAGGAAGATGACCCTTACAGCATTATTTCACTTTGACAATTTGAATGCAAATGGCTGGGTATCTATAACGACTAGGTAATATATAAGGCCTGAAACAGGAAACAACAAACAAGTATACCCTTATTAACTTAGGTGACAGGCAATTCTATTTTCCTTTACTATTGAATTCTCCAATCTGTTCATGAATGTGTGCGTTTCTCATCAATTTATGGAATCCTTTCACAACACATTCTATCTTCATTCAAGTCTGAAATAACTTTATATTACAAAAATAAAACATCTTCCATCTCAATGTAGTCCAAAATAGGTTAAATGAGATGTTTTTTCCTAAGCAAGCAGAGCAGGTCTGTAATACATCTTCTTTCTCCACATACATTGTGTCAAATATTCCTTTACCATTTATATGAATTGTATACATTGCATGGGCAGGTACTTATAAATGCCACCAGAGCAACAAGAGTGGTATAATACATGTTTTGAAGTTGTTTTATTGCCTTGGGATTTTCTTGTGCTTATGTTAGAGGAAATCTGCAAATATATTTTATTTAAGTAAAACATATGAGGTAGGTTTCTAAACTACTGGCAGTGAAAGTAATTTTAGAGATCATATAATCCAACTAGCACATTTTTCACAGTAAGTACTATAACTCAGATATGTCAAGTGGCTTCTCTGGAGCTGCACTGTGAGTTATTGGAAGAATCAGAAATGAAATCCAAGTATCTTGATGTCCAAATTGGATTTTTCCATCTTACTGCCATGATGCCCAATCTGCCTGGAAAAGTCCCTACAGAACTTGGAGAGTGTAAGCAGAGACACTTTTGTGTCTTGGATTTTATTATTATAGGAATATTTTAAGTGTGTTTTAATTTCTGAATTAGCTTGGCATGAACTCGAGACCCAATAGCATGTCCTTCTGAAGCTTTGTTTGGAATCTGGTAGTCAAAACTGATGTTTTGCCTCTTTGAATTCTTGTAATAGTTGCCATTTTAGTAGAGAGATAGCAAAGTCATTAAGAACATGAAGCAGGAGCTGAAAGAGTATCACAACAGTAAGAGCACTTGCTTAGCAAATGCAAGGCTTTTAGTTCAATTCCCCGGCCCCACATAAGCCAGGTATAGTGCTACATCCCTGTAATCCCAGCTCTCAGGTGACTGAGGCAGGAGGATTGCTGTGAGTTCAAAGCTAGCCTGGATAGCATAGTGAGTTCATGTCCAGCCTGGATAACAGAGTGTGGACCTGTCTTAGAAATAAATAAATAATAAATAAGTAAATAAAAGAATATGAAACATATTTCTTGCTTCATTTTCAACGTCTTACAAAGATTAGGGCAGATTTGTCTATTAAGTGATATTGACTTCCAATATCCAAGGAAGACAAATAGCATGAGCTGTTGTTTGGGCAAAGTTACATTTACGAGAGCTCCTGCAATAGGAGAAATTACCATGTTAACAGAATCTCGGTAATGTGTTAAAAGAGGATATTTTAATTTAGAGGTTTCAGTTCCAAGGTGTATACATTTTATAAGTGTATTTTTTGACACATGGTCTCTCCCTTTAGTCCAGACTGGAGTACTCACTATGTAGCCCAGGGTGGCCTTAAACTCATGGCAAACTTCCTGCTTCAGCCTCCCAAATCCTGGGATTAGAGGCATGGACCTATATGCCCACCTTTATAGCCTGTGTAATTTTAAAGCATTTCCCTCTTGCACAGTAGAAGGATGGTCGAGATTTGGCTGATTTTATTTTAATAGATTTGTATGGGTGAGTCTAAGAGTAAAAGGACCATTATATGATCATTGATTAATAAGGGACTGAACTTGATAAATAAAATATTTGATTGATTCACAGACCTTTGGTTTAAGACTAACTCTTTTTAAAATGATTAATTAAGTTGGAGCTGAGGGCATAGCTCTGTCTGTGGTTAAAACACTTGCCTACCAAGTGCGAAGCCCTGAGTTCCATTTCCCAGCATTATATTTGTCTGATTTCAGCATTTTAACTGCAGGATAAGGAAATCCCACATCCTGTCAGAATGGTTAAAACAGGAGAATATTTTGACATCTGTTTTCAAGATTTACTTATTGGCTGATTATCACTATATTATCCTTCAATGAAACTAAGTAAACCCCAGTTTATGATTAGAGGCACTCCTGAATAACACTCAAATTGGAAGCCATTATTTCATTTATTTATAAATATAACTATGAAATGAATAATAAAAGCAAATTTAAAGGGACAAATTGGCTCTCAGATTTAAGAATCAGAGGAAGAAATCCATAGGATGAGATTTCACACCCTCCACAAAATCTTGGTACAGCAGAATAGTTTATTCCATATCCTTCCCCTACAGTGAATGCTTTTTGCCTTTCTTTATGTTGACTTTATAGTAAAATGTAATATATAGTCTCAAATTGCTCATCTGTCACTGATCTGCTTGCTTAATTTGTATGTGACCCGTTTGAATATTCCTTCCCGGTCTCGGAATATAGGCTACAACACACAGGCTGTGGCCCAAATCTTTGAAGTAACTTGTTTATGTTGTGTCCAACACAACCTGAATGCGAATTCAAAATATGAGAACTGGGCCCAAAATGCTTCAAGACCAAATAAAAAATCCAGACAATTGCAGGATACTATGGACTGTGATTCGTTGGGAGATCTAGTGACAGCAAAGTGGTCCTGTGAAGCAGCAAGACCAAGTGGATGTCTTTGATTTGGGTCAGAAGCAGGAGTGCATATATTGGTCAAGACAAAAGTGACTTTATCCAGACTAGAATGTACTTGGCTTATATCTAGCTGGTAGCAAAATGTCAGGCACAGCAGGTTACTAGTCCAAGGGTCGGGTTGGAAAACTCTATACACAATTCTAATGATTTGGTCTCTTATACTTTTCTGGGAAATTGTCCAGGAAAAACTGACTAAGGTTATTGTGAAGAGACTCAAAGTGGCTTCTCATGTGAAGTTCAGTCCCTGTATTTGGCCTTTCCGGTGTCAGACCATTGTCTGTATTCCAGCCACATCACTGCTCATGGATGAATTACATTGCTATATCCCCTAAAACCAACCCAAGGTCATGAGTTCCATGATTCTGCCACTATGATTATCAGTTCCCCTTCTCTGCGGAATAGACCTGAAAGCATGCAGTCTATTACGTTTCCCATCCAAAAAGAAAGAAAATTTCTCTTGACTCCAATTCCCATTACACTTAACTCTATTATCTCTTCTCATTAGTGCAACATGCCTTAAATTTCTTTAATTACTTTAATCTCTCTCCTCCTATTTTCACTTGAATGTACCGCAATCAGGCCTTCACCTCCACTACTCTGCTGAAAAAAGGTCATCCTTGATTTCCATGTTGCTAAATCAAACAGTAATTCTCAATTTCATCTTACTTAAAATCTCAACAGCACTTCATACACAGCTGATCATCCTGTTCGAGGGGAAACCTTTTATTTTTTCTCTCAGTTTCTAAGATACCGCACGTATCTATTTTTCTTCCTGCCTTTCTTAATGCTCCTTGTCAGTCTTTTCTCTTTCTTGTTTCTTTTCATCTTCTCATCATATTTCTCAAATTATATTTTATTGGGATATGAAAAATTAAGATGAGATCTATCCTTTATTAAAAATTTAAAGCACAGTAAACATTTATTGAGTATAGGTCCAATGTCATGCAACGAATCTCTAGAATCTATTCACCTTGCTCGACTGAAACCCTGTGCCCATTCATTACTAACTTTTTTTTACCACCTCCCTGGACCTTAGAATCCACCTTTCTACTCTAATTCCATGATTTTAATGATTTTAGACACCTCATATGAGTGGAATCAGTATTTGCCTTTCTATGACTGGCCTATTTCACTCCGAGTTCATCCATATTGTCACATATTGGAAACTTACTATATTTTCTTTTCAGAGAGTAAACAGCATTCCGTTGTATGTAAAAATTATATTTTCTTTATCCATTCACCTGTTAATACACATTTAGGTTTATTCCCTATCTTGTCATTGTGCGTAATGATGCAAAGAATATAGAAGTGTAAATAAAAATAATTGAGATCTTGATTTCATTTCTTTGAAATGGGGTTGCTGGATCGCATAGTAGATAAACATTCAATTTTTGTGGACCGTTCATAGTGTTTTTCATTGAAGGCCCCATATTAAATTTCCACAAATATTATGCAAGAACTCAGATTCTTTACGTTCTCATCAACAGTTGTCTTCCTTTTGTTAACAGCCACCTTGATTTGTGTGACATGGTATCTCTTTCTGGCTTTGATTTACACTTTGATAATGATCACTGGCATTGAGTTTCTTTTACGTACATGTTGGACAATTTGCATATATTTGAAGGAAAATTTATTCAAAGACTTCAACCAATTTTTAAAGTGCATTATTGGGTTTTTACTCCTGAGATATAGGGGTTCCGTATGCACTCTGGAGGTTAACCCCATATCAGACATGTGGTTTGCAGATATTTTTATTGACTGTTCTCTTTATTGTCCAAAAGTATTTTAGTTTTATGTGGTCCCATTTTTGTATGTTTTTCATACTGTGTTTGTGAAATCATTAATAAGACTAATTTGATGATTTTTTAACCTGTGTGCTCTGGTAGTCCCATAGTTTCAGAATTAACATTCGGGTCTTTTACTTGTTTTCTATTGACTTTCATTTACAGGGTAAGATATATGACCAATTCCATTTTTTATGTTTACAGCTGTGTAGTTACTCCAGTAGAATTTATGGAAGAGATGATAATTTATTCACTGACTATTCTAGGCACTCTCACTTGCATACATGCATGGATTTATTTCTGGGCTCCTTCTTCTGGTTCATTGGTTAATATCGCAGTCTTTAGGCCACCACCATGTGTTTTGAATATCGGAAGCTTGAGATATATTTAAAAATCTGAAAAATGTGGTACCTGTCATTTTATTTTTTTCTCAAAATTGGTTTAGTATATTTGTAATCATTTATGCTTCCATATAAATTACAGAATAGCTATTTTATTTATAAAATTACCATTGGAACTTTGATATGGATTGTATTGAATTTGAAAATTGTTTTGCATACTATAGAAATATTGACAATACTATATCTTTCAATCCATGAAAAATGGTGACTTTCTGTTTGTGCCTTCTTCAGTTGCTTTTGTTGATGTTTCTAGTTTTTAGCAAACAAATTCTTTAGCTTCTTGGTCAAGTTTTATCAAAGTATTTTTTTGTTTTGATGCTAAAGTGAGATTGTTTCTCTGAATTCCTCTTTTCATATTTTGTTATCAATGTATACAAACACAACTCACAACTGATTTCCTATATTGATTTTTGAGTCCCATAATTTCATTGAATGCACATGTTATCTCTGGAAGTTGTTTGGTGAGATCCTTTCTGGTTTGGATGCCTGAAAACTGATACTTCCAAAACCTTCTTTTTTATGAATGTGTTTAAGATGACAGCCATTCTGACCTCACAGTGGCCAAGAGTAGGAAGATAGTTACCAGCAACTGGGATGATATAGAGGGGGATTATATGACTCCTGATCTCTGTGATCACATTTGTCTCACTGGAATATGGTCTGACCTGGGCATATAAATGTTCATGACAGGAAGCTGAACACACTAATGGCTGATTCTCTTTTAGGGGGAAACATTAACTTTGTATTTGACATTAAGTTTGTGAAAATACCAATGTGGATTTCAATGGAAAGCATTGTCTTGTCTAGGAACCAATGTTCTCAGTGCTCTGACGCTAAGCTTGCATTTGTCTTAAAGCTTTTTTAGAATATTTTACCGGTTGCAGACATGCTCAATATTTTGTATAGTAGAGAATAAATTGTCACATTATAAGAAAACCAATTTCACCTCTATTTAAATATTCATTTAAATATTCCTAATCAATATTTCAGGGTCTGAACTTTGGGTTCTTTTTGAACCAGTTATAAAATATATCCATTTTTTCATGAGTTAAGTAGAATCTTTTAACACATGTTCGCTTCATAACTATGTGAATGGAGTGTCATAATTTTACTGTTTGTAAAGTGTCTTTAACTGTATTAGAAGTCAAAAAGCGATTCCCAATAGATTCACCTGTCAAATCCAGGTAAATGTTGCTGGCATGACAGTATGCCTCATAAATGTTTCAAGCTCTGGTGTGGCTGTTCTGGCTCTCTTTAGGTGAACCCAGAGAACCAAGAGTGAATTGGCTCTCTCTTTTTTCTAGTTTTAATTTTCCTCTCTACTAATTTTGTGTTTCTATTTTGTTTTGCTTCATTTACAGCCAATAAGTTATTCCCTATTGTTGGCAGTAATGGTTGGAAACTTGATTTTTAGGGTCTAACAATTTGAAGATTTCTCTGAATGGATTAATGGTTTAGGGATATCCAAATCTGTTGCATGAAAGACATCAAAGAATCTTGTTTATCAGCACTTTTGCCTCATTGTGAGTTTAAATAAATTAAGAATCCCACGTGTCCTGGTAGGAGAGCAGCTCCAAAGAGCTTTCCTGTTTCCATGTTGACTATTGATCCTTAGCTGAAATTATAGAAATTGCATATTTTATTTCTATTTTTTCTCTATGAGTCTTTGCCCATAATTCAGAAATGTTGCTGCCTCTGATTGTGTGTGTTCAATATTTTCCTACCTCTCTATTGATGTATTACAGTATAGTCTCATAAAATAAAGATTCTGCTCTGATTGCTATATTTAATATTTGCTTATGTGAATTGAATTTGTGTAAAATTTTCTGAAAATAAGAAAATCAAACTTGATTTTTCAATATATGTTGCCCAAGAAACCAGTTCATAACTATAATAAAAATTCCACTTCATATAATTTAAGTAAATATTTGGCAATAAAGGTAGTTTAATCTCTTAGGGTTTATAACTACAGCTATATCTTCTCTGCCTTCTCAGTATTAAATATATTAAAAGTATTGTTTTTCTACACTGATACTTTTGTCTTAAATTCATGCAAATTTACTCATCACCAGAACTTCCACTGTTTCTGGTTATTATTTACTTTATTAAATGTGTGGCTATACAAAGTGAACCATTCATCATACTTTTTTTGTTTAAACACTGGTTAGACCTATGAACATATCAGTTTAAAAATAATTTCTCCTTTTTGTAGTACTGAGGATTAAACCCAGGATGTTTGCTCTGAGCTACCCTCCTAGCCCACCCTTTTTTATTTCAAGACAAAATCTTGCCGAGTAATAAGTTGCCCAGGCTGGACTCAAATTAAGATAAATTCTTGGGTATTTATACAACCCTTAGATTGAACTAAATGAACAAACTGATGAACATTTATTTGGTGCCTAGATCATTTCTATGTAAGAACACTTAAATGTTGACTACTAAGCATACATTGAAATTTATATACTTTTAGTTTTTACTTGTGTATGCTACAGATAAAGTCTATCTTTGGATCTGTCAAAGAACTTGGACCTTTCTGCCATGTTTACAGATTCTTTAGGAGAATTTCTATAGTGTTGATACCTGAGTTAGATGTATTCCAAAATGCTATTTCACAAAAATTATATTCTGTTCACGACTAACCACATTTTAGCCACCTCTCTGAAATAGACATGACTTTGCATTAAACTAATAATATAGCTGAGAAAGACTCCACTCAGGGTCTCCTGATGATGAGGTGTGTTTTGAATGGTGGGAATTGATGAGGGGAAGAGAGAGGGAGGAAGAGAGAGGGAGAAAACTGAAACAGAGGGAGACAGAGAGGAAGAGAGAGAGAGGCCTGTCTAGAATGGAAATGACTTTAGATTCAGAGTAAGAAGAAAATACGGTGAAAGACATTAGTGAATATATACTGAGAGGTGTAGAAGGTTCACGGAATGTAAATCTGAGAGGCAAAATAATTTGATATTACAGTTTTTTTTAAACCTAGGTCAGTTTGCATGAGCTTATTCGCTTTATTCCCATGATGCCTGGAAACAGATGTAACCACTTTCAAAACAGATACTCGGTTTCTGTTCTGCGACAAGGGCAATTTTCTTGAACTATTCATATGCTCTTAAAAGGGTATTATGTAAGTTCACTCTTCACCTTAGAGGTCATTTTCCCCAATTAGCAGAGATTCTGTATGTTGTTGACCTTGTTGTGTCCTTGATTATTATTAAAATATAAGAAACAATGTCATTCATCACTGAAAGTGTTAAGAATTTTGCTTATATGCATTGTCACTTTCATTAATGTGTAGCCCATTCCTACCACTTATACCATTTGATGTTGTAAGAAATCCCTTACTCCTCACTTTTCTGTTTTGTTTCGGAAATGGCGTCTCACTCTGTTCCTCAGGCCTGCCTTGACCTCCTGGGCTCAAAGGATCCTGTTGCCTCAGCCCCCTAAGAGCCTGAACTACATGCCTGAGCTACTGTGTCAGGCCCAATATCCCATTTCAAGTGTTAAATTTTCTTCAAAATTTTTGATTTTACCCTTTCCCTTTGATTTTGGCCTAAAACCTCTTTAACACCTCCCAAGGGATTTTTACATATTTCTTCGTAGAAAGTTATAAAAAATTTTTCTCTTGCTTCATGGAATGATATATGATAGAAAAAATAAAAGTATTTCTGTGTGTCACGAATGGTGGGTTGTATAATTGTCAAATGAAAAGGGTTCTTAGTACTTGGGAGTACTTTGCATGTCATATACTCATTTTTTAATTGATGAGAAAGGTGGTTGTAATTTTTGATAATTCTATGGTTAAAATATAATTTTCTGATACAATATTTAATTGGTTTTTCACAAATATTTATGATATATGTTCTCCATCAATAGTGTGATTACAAGAGCTTATTATTTATAGAGATTTCATTTAGCTAGAAGCTTGTTGGATATTATTCCAACTAAATGTCAATTGATAAATAAATCAGTGGGACTTAAGAAACCATGATAGGCTGTACAACCACATCTTTTAGCACGGAAATTTCTTTGTTGAACTTTGACTCATTAATTTCCTTTTTTCCTCAAGTTAACCAGTTGCTACAGTTAAGTTACTTGTTTTATATTTATGTCTTTTGACAGAGCATCCTGGAATTCTTTTGTAAAAGAACTTTTCACAGGTTAGAATTTAATAATTCTGTTTCCAAATTTTTAGTATATGTTAAGATATTTAGGAGAATGACTGACTACTTTTGGCAGCTAAGTCACATAGTAATGGAAACATTTCTGAACACACAATTTTCAAATATTCTGTCCATTATAAAGTTTATTTTTAAAAAGAAATTATATTCTCATTGATAAAGAGAAACCTCTGCATTGAATGAAATGTATGTCATTTCTTTATTATTTTATATCTTCTATGTAATTAATTACTAGCAAAAAATGGCAAATTTGAGTATTTATCTTCTTTATTAAAAGTAAAAGAATGGAACTTAGGTTTGAGTTTGACAGTTGTTTGAAATACTTTCAGTAGCCTAATGGATTTTCATGGTCACTTTTCATGTTATTGCAGAGTTTCACAAAGATTTTGCAGATTTTATCAAAAATAAAATAAAAATAAAATTCATAAATCACCTTAACTAGACAGCATTTCAAAATGTCCCAATGATGTAAATGATCAGAGGTATCATTGTTACCCTCTTGTCTATTTTAAAATTCTGTTTTAACCTTTGCATACCTGATATAATTTGAGTGTCCCACAATTATGTCACATGGACTGGATAAGAAGTAGGGTCAGTCTATATATAAAATATTAACACAACTTAAAATATTTGATGAAAATCAGTAAGAAGGGAAATGTTTCATTTTTTCTTGCATTTCTTCTATGTCTCATTTTTGGAAACCAGTGTAATGAAAAATTATTTTAAGGTACTGATTTTATACTTCATGTTAATAGAAAATTAGTGGTTTTCTAATACAGTAGAATGTGAGGCATTATACATGTTTGTTAAAATCCTAGGAACCTCAACTTTACAAACCACAAACCCATGGTGAGAATAAAATTAAATTGGCTTTTGAACTCTCAATTCAAGACTTCCCAAGGAAGATGCTGCTGGTTGCTGATTACATTTTCCACCTTTTTCCTTCCTAACAGAACTCGTACTTCGTTCAAATTCAGCTCCTTCTATTCGGCCATGTACCTTCAGGGTGTGCTGACACTTCTGCACATCAAGGCTAACATAGCGTCTGCCAAACTTGGTGGGCTTATTCTCTTGGTCAATGATTCGCTCCAGAATAGATACATATTGCAATGTAGCTAATGAGATGGGAGGCAAGGCTCTCCTTGAGGTGTGTCTGTAAAAGATATCACACACACACACACACACACACACACACACACACACACACACACACACTCACTCACACAGAAAATCTGTAGTGTTTTGTATGCTATTGAAGGGAAGTGATTCCTGGAGATGTAAGACATCTTGCAACTGAAAGGGAAAGAAATAGCTGCATAAGTCTGAAGAACACACCCAGAAAAAATAACCCATCACATCTTTAGACTATTAGTTATTTATGTTAATAAATTCTTTTCAAGTTATGAATCAATATTCTGTTTCTTTTAACTTTTATACTGCATCCATATACGTACTTATACATGAGTCACATACAGAGCTTCACTCATTCACATATACTCTTATTCCCCGAAATATTTTTTTCTAAGACGTTTGCTTGATCGATTAACCATGAGTGGCACTTTAAAATCAGGAGTCTTTAAGATTAATCTCAGGTAAGAGGCTCTTTGGGGAAAGTAAGTGACCACAGAAGATAGGAAGGTTGGCAGGCTACTTTTGGAGAAAGTGTTGGCTAGAAAGGCAGAGCGGGCACACAGAATTATACACAAATGAATGCTCCTCGTTGTGACTTTGAGGCAGGAAAGTTGTTGAATTATTCTTTCCATAAAAAGATTAAAAAGCATGTACCTTACTGGACTTCCATCAGAACACAACTTAATGTGTATTAAATGTGCAGTATTTGAAGGAATAATGAGGTAAATGTAGAACATTGATTGGCAGCATGTTATTTATTTTTCCTAACATCTAGCATGAATGAAAGAACTGAGGTGATATTTAAATTTTTTTTAAGTGTATAAATGGATTTTGAGGACAGATGATATATAATATAATTATAACTCAACTCTGCCTTGCATGGTTTCATAACTCATCTGGCATCTAAATGATCATATCTCAATGTCATCTTCCTCTTAATACTCAATGATTTACATCTCCTAATTTTGCCATCATTGTGTATTAAAATATTGCAAGGGAGTTTTGAAGGTTGTTCTACTATGAATCATACACAACATATACCTTCAAAATTTTGAAATTTCTTTCAGATTTCATTCATGTAGCAAGATAGGAATTCAGGATTGAAATGACAGGTTATGAATGGAAACCCTATTAGTTCAACTGACCCCGTTGGTGCTTGGGTGGTGAAGTTTTGTAGAAAAATATAGGAACAAGAAAATTAACTATAATTTTTTTGTTTTGATCAACGCTATGCGACAACAGTTCTAAATAATGTCCCTAATAAAAGATTTTCCCTCCAAAATACTGTGTTTAAACAAATTCAAAGCAGTGGATGTGGGTACTGTTAAATTTTAATCATATATATGAGAACTTCAATTTAGCTCACATTTTTTACTTATCTGTAAATCAACATTCAATCTTATTTAGCAATTAATTCTATACCTGTAAGTTGCCTATTAATCCCTACCTTAAAGAATCAACCTCATGTATTTATTTCCAGACTAAATTCATAATATTTGGAATTGTCTTAGCTGACTTTGGTAGAAGTTGCTATCTTATTTAGAAGTTCTAGTGATTTTTGCTTAAATAGGAGATTTGATATATTGACAATGCTAACATACTGATTTTAAAGAGGAAAAAAATAACCTGAATTTCTTCAACTTTGAATTTCTTTATGATTCTTAAAGATTTTATTTTTATTAAAAATTTAAAGAGTATAACCAACTAGGAACTATAGGGGCAGTACTTTTGTTTTGGAAAGGTCACACTGTGAATATGTAAAATATATTTGAGAGTTCAAAAATAATGTTAAAATGAAAAATTCTCTTTTACATTATCTAACAGAGAGACAACAAGTCTACAACATAACGACTAATTTTTCATGAGTTTTTGCAATGTAATTTTATATTGAACTCAGGGTCTTCTGATCAGGAATTATCCCCAGCCTTTATTTGTTTTTTTATTAGCAAATGTTTGAGATACATTAATTATAAATGTCTTAGGAAAATGATACCTATACTTGTCACATTTAGTCATTTCTACTTTTTATTTTTCCTATCCTCCTATATTTCATCTTCTCGAGATTTCTTCCCTATTTCCATAAAGTCTACCTCCCAATTTCCTATCACCTGTATTTTATGTTGCTCTTTAAATCGTTTATGTTTTGAGTTTTTCATATAAGAGAAGCCACATAATATTAAAGCTTCTATGTTTAATGTATTTAACATAGTGTTATGTTCTCAAGGTGCATGCATTTTCCTGAACATGACTTGAATTTATCTTTTTATGGCTGAGCAATACTCCACTGTGTATGTATAATTTTTTAATCCCTTCACCTGTTGATGGGCATATGGTCCCTTTCAAGGTTTAGGTATTATGAGTTGTGCTTCTGTAAACATGGGTTTGCATTATCACTATAATATCATGTTTTAAACTCTTTCAGAAACATGCCCTTGAGAAGTATACCTGAGCAAAAGGGAATTTCTTTTTTTCTTCTTTTTTTTTTTTTTTTAGTTTCTTTGAGGAAAGTGTATACTAATTTGCTCGTTACTTGCACTAGTTTACATTCCCACCAACAACGTAGAAGGGTTTCTTTTTCCAAACTGCCTCAGCAGCATTTGCTGGTTTTTGGTGGTGGTATTTTGTTTTTTGAGTTCTTGATGACAGCCATTTTTACTGGAGAGAAATAGAATCCCAGTATTGTTTTTGTCTTCATTTCTCTAATGTCCAAAGATAATGAACATTTTTACGTACCTATTGGTTAGTTGTATTTCTTCTTTTGACTGTCGTCTAGTTGTTGCTCATTTTTATTGGGTCTTTTATTATGTGAAGTCTAATTGCTTTTTTAGTTCTTAGGCATTCCAGGTATCAGTCCTCTGCTTAAAGTGCTGCTGGCATTTGTCCTCATTCTGCAAGTTACCCTTTCCCTCTCTTCATCCTTCCCATTGCCAGGCAATAACTCTTGAACTTGATGCTGTCCCATTTGTTGATATGTGATGTTAATACTTGTGCAATTGGGGTTTCAGTCAGAAAGTCCTGATGCCTATGTCTTCAAGAGTTTTACCTATTTTATCTTCTGACAAATTCCATTATTTCTGTTTTATTATCTAGGTTGTTGATCTATATGGATTTAGTGGAGGTTGAGAGATACAGATTTAGATCCATCTGCATATAGAAAACGTGTTTTCTCATCATCATTTGTTAAAAAGGCTAATTTTGTTCGTCATGTACTTTTGGCGGCTCTGTTAAAAATCAAGTGGCTGTATAAATACCACAGTTCGTGTATCCACTGGTCTGTTGATGGGCATTTTGGTGACTTCCATATTTTAGCTATTGTTAGTTGTGCTGCCATGGGTATACATGTACTTCTGTTATGAATTTTTCTGAACTCTTGGAAATATTCCCAGGAGGAGTGTCGCTGGATCGAAGGGGATTTTTATTTCCAGTCTTTTGAGAGATCTCTATACTGCTTTCCAGAGTAGTTGTATACACAATGGAATAGTATGCATGTATAAAGTTCAACAGCTTGGAGGCTTTGCAGGCAAATGGAAGAAACTTGAGAACATTATGCTTAGTGAAGTGAGTCAGAAGCAGAAGGGAAAATATGGAATGTTCTCTCTGATATGAGAAACCCAGATCACAACTATCTCATGGAACTTAAAGTGAAAAACAAAGTGAATCAGGGGTTAGGGTAGGGAGGGAAGGAGGGGTGAGTAGGGGGAGGGAGAAAAGGAGAGTGGGAAAGTCCTTGTCACCTTGAGAAAATAGGTGTTTGCACAAAATGCTCAACTTCATTGTAAACCTTAAATTTTGCACTTATACATATCAGTAAAATGGGGGGGGGGGCGTCTAGTGGCTGAAGGCTCCTCGGTCATTTCACATCCTCACTTCTATTCAGTTGTTTTGTTTTGATTAGATTTGATTTTAACAGAGTTCACTATGTCACTAAGTTGTCCAGGCTGGGCTTGAACTTGAGATTCTCCTACTTCAGCCTCCCAGAGTACTTGCACTACAGGTGTACACCACAACTCTGGCTGGATTTTGCTGAGCCTAGTTTTATCACATAGAGCAAGGGGATATTAAATTATCTATGTTGGTAGCCAAATACCCTAGTTATGCCACCGGGCATCCCTCCTGCATCACATTCCCAATGTTAAGGCACCACTTCCATAATTATCATGTGATTCAACTTTAAACACAACATAGGCCATTTTTACAGTCTTTTAGTCCCTGTGGCTCAGGTTGTGAGTGAGCAAAAGAATCATAGTAATATCACAGTATCTATACAATCTTTTAATGACTTGTGCCACTGTAATTAAATTAAATATCTCTCTCTCTCTCTCTCTCTCTCTCTCTCTCTCTCTCTCTCTCTCTTCCTCTTCTATCTTGAAATGAGTGTGTTCAATATCAAATATGAGCAAGAATTTATTCAGTGGAAAACAAAATGGATATGACATGGTTAGGTTCATGACATCACATACATCTCCTTTGAAGAAATTAATTCTGTAAATGATGTTAATGATGTTAAGTCTCCTGGAAGCATTTTTAATTCTGCTTTCAAGCATAAACTGTAACCTGTCATCTTCCCCGACTTCTCGGAAACATTCATCATGGGTGTTCACATTTCTCCTGTGGTAGACTCTTCTTTGGGGCTGAGTGATTCTGCATACTTTGATATTCTGCTAACTTTCTGGGTTTTTTTTCCTCCTCTGTCTCCTTTGCTGGCTAGGATTTCTCTTACTAGACTTTCTGTATCAGAGTTCGTCAAGACTGTGCCCTAGATTGCTATCCCATCTCATTTTATGAATTTGTCATGAATAATCTCAGGCACATTTTTTATTTCAGCCAGCATGTATGAATGAATAGCTTCAAAATTTGTATTTTCCGGTCTGAGAGTTCCATGTAGCTGACAGTTTCCATGGCACCTCAAATTCATCACACTTGTTTCAATTATCTGTTGTGGTATACACGTGGTCACGTGGTAGTTAAACATGGAGTTTTAAAAAATAAGTCTCTGCACTGACTGGATGGTTTTCCTGCTCTAGTTGATGTGGGCTTCGGGATAACTAATATTACTGACTTCTGTTAGAGGCTGGTCTGAATTAGAAAGTCTAAGATGGCCTTACTTTCCACAGGGTGACTTTTCTGCAGGGCCCCTCCATGAAGGAGCCTCTCTTCAACAGCATAGTTTGGTGCTATGGTTTGGACCGCAAAGTGTTCCCCCAAATCATATGCAAAAAACACTTGCTTGCCAACTGATGAATTTTGATAGGAAGTGATTGGATCATAAGGGCTCTAGTTATATCAAAAGGTTTAATCCATTGATGGTATCCTAATTTTGTGGCATTATCAAGAGCTTTTGTAAGCAGAGGTCGGGTCTAGTTGAAGAGGATGAGTATGGATACTTGATTTTTGAAACTTACCTGGCTCCTAGGCCCTCCCTCCTCTGGCTCTTCACTGCTCACTGCTTTCTATCTGACACTAAGGGAGTAGCTTTGAGTCACCATGCCCTTCTGCCATGATGTTCTCTCTCACCTTGGGCCCGTAGCCATGCAACCAGATGACCGTAGAATGAAACTTCTGAAGCCATGATCTAAAATAAACATCCCATCTTTGAATTGATTTTCTCAGATATTTGATCACAGTGAGGAAAAGCTGACTGACAAATACAGTTGGGATTATTTCTATAATATGTCATCTGCCTTCCATGATATTAAAGGTAGAAGATTCTATTTCTTTCCGGGGCTTAACCAAAAACTGAAATGGATCAGTGACGTCCATTGTTTTAGCCACCAGCATATACTTACGAAATGTTCATATCAAATTTTAGAGATACAATAGTTATTGACATCATAAAATAGTTCGTGGAAGCAAAGGTTAAAGAAAAGAAGAAAAATAAACTCAAATCAACTTCTTAAAATAAGAGGAGGGACTCATTCAGCAGTATCATTGACATTCTACAACGTATCAGCTGTGTTAGTGTCTGAATTGCAGGCTGCCGTATAGTCCTACTTCTATGTAGGTATTTTTATTACTTGTTGGAACTGAATATTGAAACTTCCTAGTGAACTACATCTCAACCCCCTTTTATTTACTTATTATTTTGTAAGACGAGGTTTCTCTAAATTGCACAAGAGGGAATCAAATTCGTAATCCTTCTTCCATAACCTCCTAAAATATTGAGATTTCAGGCATGGCCACCGTGACCAGTTAATAAGGGTACTTTTTTTTTAAGTCTACACATGTACTGTGATTATCAAAGTAGTTTCTTTTGTGAGGTAAAAAGTTCTTAGTACTATAACTCTTTCATAACTGGCATTGATGGCCTCTTGTCCTCTATACCATTTGAATTACTTGTTAAGTCTACAGCGTAGTCTTATCAATAATGTCTCCTACTAGGTCCTTAATTTTTATTTTCAGCACATTTACTGTGTTCCATCTCCTTTTCACCTAAGAGGTAGGCTATTATAAGATTCTCATAACTGGCCACACTAAAACTAAACTATTTTTTATGAATTAATTATATTGACTCTATTACTTGTCTAATGTATTTATATTAACCTGGAATTGAGTACAAGTCACATTGTTCCTTTAACCTTATTTCTACATCTCCTGTACACAGATTTTCTCTAGTGGCCAAATTCTGGCTTGTTTCCTTTCATCAAAATGTTCACAAACTGAAATATTCCTTCTTCATATCATTTTCCCCCAAATCCTGTGGATTTTTAGTGTGTGAGTCTTGGGTCAATTATCTGTGCCATTTGGCTTTTAGTTTCAACCAATATACTACTTTGTAAATATTTCAGAAGTCAAAAAACAAATAGGAAAATCTGCAATCGATCAATGTTTTATTCCATTGGTAGTTAATAGATAATAGCTGTTCATTTGTTTTCAGTTTTGAGGAGAAAATAATTGTCTCAGATTATTACGTTTAGAAAGAACCACTATCTACTGCCAAACTTTTTTAGGGGAAAAAGGAATAAGAACCTTAATTTAGAAAAGGGGGGGAAAGAGAGACAGAGCAAATCTGGGCATCCAGACACCAAGAACTTTCCAGTCTTCTCATGATTGCTCATTGGAATGAAAAAATATCTCACCATTGTTTTTAATTTTTTCTAAAACATTTCATTTGTAAATGTTCATTTGAAAGGGACATCTGATTTTCGGATCTCCAGTTATACTTTCTTAAAGAATTGAGGGGGGTGAGTCTAGTGAGAATTTGACTTCATGTCAAGTGGGAGGTGATTTCTCAAAACGCATATGGAGAGCTGGTTTTAGCAAAGAAGGGAATAAGGGCTGGGTAGGCATATAGTTTTTCCTTATTATCAAGCCACATGACATCATTTTAATACATCTAGACCGTAACAAGGATAAAGACATTGAGAAAGCATGACAGCTTAGCATTCATAGGAAGACTGATGAGGTGTGGTTAGAGACGGTAAGCAGGAACAATCCTAAAAATTTATGTTGGACTCAGTTTTTAAATCTTAATGATGACCTTAACTTCCTTCAAGATTCAACATCTTGGTGTTGTGTTTATCTAGAACAAAATACGTAGTTCAGAATATGGAACACAGTAGAAGGACTATAGAGAAGCTCTAACGACCCTTAATAGGAATCGACGTTGTACTTAGAGCCGGATTTCTCCATGTCAGCTCCCATGCAATACCTGTTTCCATACTTCTTTTATACAGCAGCAGCTTTCTCTAAAATGGAACCAGCTGAAGGATGCTAAATTCTGAGACCTATCCACCCATCTCCTCCCTGGAACATGTATTAAAGAGGAAAGTCCTCACTACATTTCTGAGACTTGTTCCAGATCTGATTGTTCTGTATCAATAATGATCCTTCATTGTCGCATTTACTGTATGAATTACCAATTTTAAGCACCTAAACATAAAGATTTTAAAAATCTTATGAGGATATCTCCCCTAATACTTTGTGCTAATTTCATAATTCTAAGTATTTAGCCTCTAATTGTGAAGAATTATTAATTGAACATTTATTATGTATTAGAAACCTTGCCAAACATTAAAAAACGCAGATGGATATAATACACTAGATTTCTGTGCTCAGAAAATATACATCCTTGATCTGCTGACTTTTAAATTTGCTACATAATTCTGTAAATTTGATATTTTATTTATAATATATTTAGTTAGTTTTTTTTTTTCTTTTTGTGGACCTGGGAATTGGATCCAGGGCCTTGGTACTGTACTATATCCCCAGATCATTTTTATGTAGCAATTTGATACTGTGTCTCACTAAGTTGCTAAGTCCTGTGCCACCAGGTCTGGCTAGTGCTATTTTTAACCTCTCCCTAAATGATTTCTCATATTTTTATGAAGTTGGGTTTTTTTAGATCAGAAATGTCCAATAAGAATATAATAAATATTAGAACGTGTGATTTTATTCATTTTTCATTGTTATATTTGTGTGTTGGGAATGAAATCCAAGACTTGTACGTACTGGACAAGCCCTCTACCACTGAGCTATATCCTCTGTTCAGTGTGTAATTTTAAATATTCTAGCAGTCACATTTAAAAAATGCACTAAGAGACAAGAAATTTTACTTTTAGTAATATGTTGGTAAATTCAGTATTTCCAACCACTTTTTAAGTGTATAAAAGTTTGATCCCAGCTACTTTATTTTTCTCAGAGGGCTTAAATCTTTAGCATTTCTCATGCAAAGTAATTTGACTCCTTGTTATATGCTGTATTAAACTTTCCTGGACAAATACATATTATGGAGTATAATGTACTGTTTCAATACATTGTGTAATGATTATATTGGGGTAATTAGAATATATATTGCCTTAAAATTTTATCATTTATTTATCGTAAGAATGTTCCAAATCCTCTCCTCTTGAAGTTTTTAAATATATACTGCATATTTAACTATGGTTGTCCTACTGTGTAATAGGATATTTGGTCTTATTTCTCCATCTACTGCTACCCTGTATCCATTAATAATCCTTCCCTATCCTCCCACTGCCCAGTGATCTATTTTTTACGTCATTGAGAAAGCTTTTTCAGATTCTGCATACGAGAGAGAACATGCAGTACTTGTTTTTTGGTGCCAGGCTTATTTCCTTTAACAAATACCTTGCAGTTCTATTAATGTTGCCATATATGAGAGGACTTTATGCTTTTCCTGGCTGAGTTATATCCCTTGATAAATATATCTCCCACCATGCATAAGCATAAACTCAAGGGAGATGAAAATTTTAAATTCAGACCCACATGTATGAAGCTACTGGATAAAAACATTTAGGAAATGCATCATCACATTGGACTAGACAAAGATTTTTTAGACAAGACACCAAAAACCCACGCAAAAAAAAAAAAAAAGGCGAATTTGGACAAATGGGTTTACATCTTACTAAAAAGCTTCTGTACAGCAAAGGAAATAACATAGTGCAGAAAACAGTGTGCAAAAAAGAGAGAAAATATTTGTAAACTAAACATCTGACAAGGGTTTGCTACATAGAATATATAAGAAATTTAAACAACTTAACTTTATACAGTAGCAAGTAACCTAGTTAAACATTGGCAAAGTGCTATGTTGGGGATTTCTCAGAAGATGATATGTAAATGGTGAACAAGTATGTGTGAAAATGCTGAACGTTTTTTCTCAAGAGGGAAGTGAAAACTAAATTCAAGATTAGGTATTATCTCAGGCCAGTAGAATGGCTAGTAGAATGGCTGATGGCTCTTTATTGGCAAACACCTATGACCGAGTGTCAGCCAGGATGTGGTGAACACTGTTGGTTGTACCCTGGTGCAGCCATAATGGAAACACTTTGGAGGTTCCTCAGTATATTAAAAAAAAACTAAAGCTAGCGTATGATCCAGCATTCCCATACTGGGTGAATTCAAAGGACATGAAACTGATATGTTGAAAAGATATCTGAACTTTGTTCTGCAGTAGTGTGACACCAACCTCATATTTCTTTCCCTAACTTTCAATATCTGCTATCATCCTCTAAATCTTAACAATGTGTGGACTTTTAGGAAAATCTTATCATGAACTCTGTCAACAAGGGCAGTGACCTAGTAGATCTGAAATGGATAATTGGCTTAGTTCAGGGAGACTTTAGGCTTGGTAGAATAGGCAGGAGAGCTGATTTTCAGCATATAACATTTCTACATTATTAAAAATTTGCTACTTATGGTATTCAAATTATAATCAAGGATCTTCAGAGAGATTTAACACACCTGAAATAATCACATAAACTGGCAAATGCACGTACTCTGCCATTGGTCTATTTGACTTATTTGTTCAACTTCCATATCTTGGGCAAAATGCCAGATTCTCAAGATAATATCTGCATCCAGTTGAGAATCTGGGTGGCACAAATCTTTATTTATTTATTTATACAAATCTCTATGGTACTTCTGTGATCCAGTGAAGTGGAGATAATGATGAAATGTTTCAAGATTTTGAAAGTAGTTCTAACTATTAAATAATTCATTGTTCTGAAATAATTTCTGTTTCTTAGTAGTTAAGGCTTATAGAAGTGAATAAATGTAAACTGCTTAACTCATTTGCTAGCCACTTGTGGTTCTGAATAGGACATATTAATTGACCTGGATTAAATAGACACATTCAGGCATGTTCTCTTTCTTCAGCTAAAAACATCAGCACATAAAATGACTTACCTTCTCTTATTTACATATATTGTCAATACTAATGTACTGTAATATTTTCCTTGTAACTAGAAAAGAACAGAGAAATAGATTAATTCCTTTGAAAATTACCTAAATATATATCTTATATTCTTCTTAAGAATCATTTCTGCACAGCGAAATGGATATTCTAAGCAAGAAAAAAAGAGATTGTGTCTGTTATTTATCAATAGAATGTTTTTAGGAAGCAAAATGTATTTTCTCAAGAATCTTCTGCGTAGTAATTTTATTTTCAAAATTTTGAGATTTCCACACTATTTGGTGAAGTATACCCGCTTCCATGATGCACAGCACCAAAAAGCACTCTTCTAAGTGAACACTACATCCAAACATGAAATGATTAAAATGTCGTGGTGTGCTTTTCTTTTTTATAGGACCAGTATAAAATATCGGTGTGTATACAAGAAGCACTTATCACAAAGCTCTTGCAAGTATATTTGCACAGGGGAATAATAGCAACAGCAATGTAAATAGAAATTACTTCTCATGGCAAAGAAAATATAATTAATTGTCACATTTATCACTTTTACCGCAACTGTTTGTAATAAGGGCTTCTTTTTTGACTTTATGATTATCGGTCTTTCCCTTGGCAAGTATGTCTTGCAGAGTTAATTAAATTTCCCTCATTAACTGGACATCAGCTGATTCATCATTTCTGCATCAGGCACTATGCTATGTTTTCCCACCATAATAGTGAGTGACAGTAGCCTTCATAGAACTTCCAGGCCAAGCAATCTCCGCAAAGTGGGGAAGTGTCATCGAGCATATAGAGGCATGTCACAGTGACTTCCTAATGCCTCCTCATCAATCTTTTGGGTTTCTAACATTGGCCAGTGATTTCAGGTGGTAGCAGCTGGGTACCTACATTGTAAATTCATCTATGTTTCTGAAGGCTCCCAGGATTTAGTATTTGTGGATATTGGTTTTTGTAAAATTTCTTAACACTCATTCAGACTTTCCTTTTACTCATCTGTAGAGCTAAAATTTACGCAGCTTATTCTAAATATTGTTATAGTACCCAAGTAAGTGGTAGGAACACAGAAACAAGCCATGGTGTATGTGGAGAAGACAGACAGATGAGTAACTTTTGTTCAATATGAAAAATGTGCAGGGCTACATCGGAGTCCTCTGGAGCACACCGGAAGTAAGGTTTCTCATGATAGCAATCTCTGGTGACTCCGTGAATCTGTGTCAGTGCATTTGGATTTGGAGTTATTAGTTATTATGCATTAAGAAGCAACCAACATCAGCGTCAGCCCCCAGGAAGCCCAGTTGAGCAGCTGAAGTTCCCACCTTAAGACCCAGGTATCAGAGAAACCCTCGTTAGAACTTGGATGCGTCAGACCGTCTGCGTTCATCCTGCTAGTTCCATCATTAGTTTCTTTTTCAAAACTCAAGCTCTGCTGTGGATAATCCGACTTCAGCCTCTGGAAAATTGGGCCAGTATTCTCCATGGTTGTGCACCAGTGGGTTCGTTTACTCACAGTTCCTAGAGGTATGTGCACCAGTTATTTGCGGAAGAGTACTCCAGGCAGTCAACTTCACCCCATCTGTCCCTCCTAACATGGTATTTTCAGCTAAAGAACTGCTCCCAGCATTCACATTTGAGGCAAGAACCACCTGTTGCTGGGTTGACTGCACCACAGATTTCAGATTATGCAAATTCTAAATACATCCATTTTCCTTTTCTAAGGAGAGGCAGAGATCCTGTTTTTCCATTGGATCTTCTATTCTAGATCTAGCCACGTGCTTAATTTCCCAAGAATATTATAAGAAAACATGGAAAGTGTTATCTAAAATTCAATAAGACAATACTGTCAATGTCATCTAAAAATAATAAAAAGGCAGAAGAACTTATAACTAGCCCTGAAATGATACTCTTATGGTTTTAATATTAAATATAAAAATGCTGATTACGCTTTCAATTTTTCCGTCTCCCACTCAGCACTGATTTTCTTGCAGACCTTGTGAGTATCCTATGATGCGTGAGACTTTAAAATATTTTACTTTTGCTGAAGTAATGTGGTTGTGGATTAGTTAACGCGGTACCATTCTTAAGAGGAACGAGAAACCACATCGTGGCAAGCCCATCCCACTGGGAACCTGTATTAGTTCCCCATGGCTGTTGCATACGTGCTGCAGCGAACTTCATGGCTTAGAACAACATGCATTCATTCTCCTTTTTGAAAAGTGAGAAGTCCAAACTTAGGTTGAGTGGTATCGGTAGGGCCAGGAAACCGCTGAAAGCCATATGAGAAAATCTGTTCTTATCTTTCCTTGGGTTGACGAGTGATGGTGCTTATCCTATCTTCTACCTTCAGTGTGGCATCTTACTTCTGTGTCACATCATCTAGTACTGTAGCGGTCATATCTGTCCCTTCCTCTCTTATGAGGTTTGTGATTAAAATGAGGCCTCAAAGGAATAACCCAGAGAAATATGCCTGTCTCGGGATCCTTAGCTTCGTCATATCGAAAGAATCCTTTTTATTATGTAAAATGATACTCTCAGGTTCCGGGGCTTAGGACTTGAATATTTTGGGAGAGCATTTTTCAAACCACCACAGTAGGTAAATAAGCCATCATCATAATCTGAAGTATTCACGAACTCATAATCCATCTTCTTTTTTCCATCTGGTTGTATCGTTTTTCAGTAAGACATATTAGCTGCTATTGCAGATGGAATTGTTTTAGAAAAATATGTAGTTTATTTATAACAAATAGTATTCTTTTCATCTTTTAATCAGTGTTTGACATGCAAATGGTCAACTGAAGAATGTTTCAGTGACTTCTCCAAAAACCTATCGAATATTTAAATAGTTGTCTGTTAAATTGTTGGGTTTTTTAATGAAAAAAAATTACTTAAAAAACTATGCCCATTAGATTTAGTACTTGGATTTGTCTGTCCTGATGAACTAATGAGGAACTAAAGCTATCTGACTAATTCTGGTTAACAAAAAAAAAAGTCTTGGCTTCCTGGAAGTACAGACTAAATTTAGTATATAATTACAGTAACTATTCTTGGCTAGTGTTTCTTGTATAATTATATGCTCCTCACCCCTACCCCAATAACCATTTCTTCTGTTCTTTGTTGTGATGCAGTTGATAATTTATCATTTTAACAAGCCTGTTGCATGAATCTTTTATTATAATATTTCTCAAAATCTTTTTTTGGAAACAGACATGAAACAAAACAAACAAACTTGGAAGATATATGGATCCAGTGAATTATAGCTCATCTGCATTTTTGAGCACCAAAGCCATAAATTCAGCTCTGAAAATATTTTATTACTACAAAGCATTTAAAATTATGTTTCTATGCATTACAGAGCTTTTCAGAATGGATAGATAGATAGTTTTAGTTGGGAAGGATATGCTAATTAATGCCACTACTGCCTGAAGCTTTTTATGTTTCACTCAATACATTCTAATTTTAATAATTTATAACTAATATCAATGACATTAATAAAATGTAAAATACATATGTATGAATCTTTTTTTAAAACTTCCTGCATTAAAGAAACAGTCTTGAAATTCTAAGTACATTAACTGAAAGGTTCCTTACTGATAGGATCTTCTTTTTAAAAGTTTTACAAAATTTCCTCCCTTTCTCATTAAGTTGACTGATATGAAATATAACATCTTACACGTATGATTACTGTACAGGCTACATAATTTGTATGTATCAGGGCCCAAGATACTTGTGTACTGTGGAAGTTTTGAAGCTCTATCTTAGAGAATAGTGTAGAACAAAATTAAATACAGCTGTCAAAATACAGAGGGCACTTTTCTTATTTATTCTGTGAATCCAATTTCTGAAACCTACTCATGATATCAAGATTTCTTAATACATTTTCAGAGTTATATCTCCAGCAAATCTACATGATAAATAGTTTTAAGAAATCTTGTATACTTTAAGCCTTAATTCAAATACCACAAAATAAATGTTTCCATGCGATTTAAAATTTGATTAGAAAAATATTTGATATTTTAAATAGCAATTTGATTCAGAGATAAACACTGGATTGTAGCTCAAAGATTTCGAATTCAAGTCCCTTGTCCACTGGCATTTCTTTTTGAGATACTGGCATTTAAAAATACATTAAATATTACAAGTGACTGTAGAGATCTGATTCTTTCTGTGTTCTTCCATTTTCTTTTTTCTTTGTCTTTCTTTCTTATAGTTGTCTGAAAGACCTAATGTAGTGATTTCTAATATTACCAATTATGAACATTTTATTTTGAAAGGGTGGATTATTACAGCTAATAAAAACAAAGAATTATACAATGCAATACCTTCAAATATTTTTACTCAATCCAAAGTAAGAAAAATATTTTATATCACATTCAGATGCATGTATAAATATATGAATAACAGAGGCAAACTAGCTTATGCTGATATTCTTATCACTGTATTCTGGTTTTTTTTTTCTCTTTTTTTGAAAAAGGGTCTTATTCTGTAGTCCAGGCTGGTCCTGAACGCACTATGTAACTCAGGCTGGCCTTGGATTCAAAGGCTGTCCTCCTGCCTCAGCCTCCAGAGGGTTGAGATTACAGGCATGCACCACCAAACCCAGTTTTATGTGGTGCTGGGGAATTGAACTCAGGGCCTTGCACTTGCAAGGCAAGTGATTTAACTGTTATGCCATTCCTCTGGCCCCTGTATTCTATTTTAATACACTGGTGATAACTTTGATCTTTTGTGTCAGGCTTCTCCATGTATATATGTGTGTGTGTGTGTGAGAAAGAGAGAGAGAGAGAGAGAGAGAGAGAGGGAGAGAAGGAGAGAGAGAATTTTGGTTTTGTTTTAAGCTTATCTTTGTTGGAAATTCATACATGGAAATTGTATAGACTGGATTGAGTGTGTATCCTGTAGAGTGCTTTTGCCAAGGTACTGTCAGTATCCACAATCTTTCACAACAATAACAATAATTTTATGCTGATGTCTTAGCTTTGGATTTTCTAGGAATTCAGTAGTATAAATTCAAACCATAAATCCTTCAGATGTCAGGTCCATTGTTGTCACTTGACTAGATTTGGCGCCATGGTACCAGTGTTTGAAAACTAGAAGCTGCCTTATCAATCAGGGTAGTTGCTTTTATGATGGTTTCTTCAGCTGTTTATCAGATACTGTTTTTGAGACAGAGTTTGCATCCATAGTCTCTGCTGGTCCTAAGCTCACTGTGTAGCCCAGGCTGGCCTAGAACTCACAGTAATCCTCCTGCCTTCCAAGTGCTAGGATTATAAGCATTTGTCACCAAGCCTGGGTAATTTTTATGTGCTGAAGAATCTAACCCATGCCTTGTGCATACTAGGTAGGCTCTTTAATCATTAAGCTATGCAACTCAGTTCCACCAAAAATGTTTTAAAGTTCTTCTGTAGTTAAAAAATACAGTTACCTCTCTGTATCCACAATTTTCTCATCCATAGATTCACTCAACCTGTAGTTACTGATATTTTTAAAAATTATAAACTGAACATGCTCAGACATTCTCCTTTTCGTTATTTTCTCAATAATACACTCCGACAGCTATTTTACACTATTTTAGGAATCACAAGTAATATAGAGATTAAATTATGGAGAAGGATGTGCAGAGGTTATGTATGACTGCAGATTTTTATGAGCAGCTTGATTTCCACATTGGAGACGGTTTTGGAACTCATTCCTTAGCAGCAGATGGGATGACTGTTTAATAATTGTATAGATTCCATTTAGTATCTATGAGCATGTAAGGTAGAAGTTACTGATTTATGTAAGTTTGCAATTGTTCCTATCTTCATAAAGTGTTCAGATCAAGTGAATCTGATTATATAGATGAAGGTATTGCTTTCCCACTCTAACCCCACATACAGATATAATGTATTTTGTCCCTATAGAAACCAATTTAAGTAATAATAAGCACAAAAACTAATAATTATTACATTCTATTAAAATTTTTACTGTATTTTATACTCTTAAATGTAACTGTTTACTAGAAAAGACAAGAGTTTTATTTTTTAGTATCAGGGTATTATTGAGGATCTTCTGTGTTAAAGCTATGCTGCAAAACATTCCTTACAACAACAACGAATCCTAAATCACGTCGCTATTCTCGCAGCTAATTGTGGGAAATATGCCCTGTGATGGAAAAACGCTGTTTAAGAGAAACCTATAGTAAATACTAAATATTGTATGAGGCTGGAGGAATAGCTTAGCAGTTTAGGAATGGAGGTCGATTCCCTAGCACCACATGAACTGGGCATGGTGGTGCGCACCTCTAGGCCTTGCACTCAGGAGGCTGAGGCAGAAGGATTACCTTGGGTTTGAGACCAGTCTGGGCTGCGTAAGTTAGCTCAGAACCAGCCTGGACCACAAAGTAACACCCCACCTTAATAAGTAAGTGAATAAATAAATAAAGACTGTATACAGTTATACCATGTTTAGATTCCAGATAGTTTAAAATCTGTGCCAACATTAACTATAAATAAAAGGAAGTTTTCTTATGATTTCATAGTATTGGTATTCAGCCAGTGAGGGCTAAGGCGGTTTGCTTTTAGCTAGTTGCCCAGGGCCACTTGACAACCACTGACACACTGCAACCTAATGTCCAATACAGTTCCTGTATGCCGTTTTATATGTGTTAAAATAACGTATCTCCTCTTACCACTTGACTATACATTTGTAGGGAAATGTACACTTTGACAAAAATTTTAGCATTCTAAAATAATAATACTGTCGTCAATTTATTATATAAGAATGAATGCATGACTCAGATAAAGTAATAAAAACTTACTTGTCATTTTTGAGAGCTACTAATATTATTTGTTGAAGAGTCTCATTAGTGGCTTAGGAAAGTTGAATTTGTAAAGACAAGTAAAAATGTCTTGGAAAATATCGAACTTATAATATCTCAGATGAGTAAAAAATATCCTTTGAAATATTATCATTAGTGTCTATGCCAGTCTTTCTAAACTGAATTCTGTAGTATTTTAATATAACTGTTGGCACGGCTGGGTCATTGTTATATAAGTTGAGAAGAAGCTGTTTCCTATGATGCTGGAACATTTCTTGGATAGAATCTTCTTTTAATAGAAGCAGTTCTCCTGTAGCATGGGATATAGCCATAAGTCATAATTATTGAAATGAAAAATGACTTTTCCTAACAACTTGAGCTGGTATGCTTAGGGTGAATATTAAGATTGTGCCTTAAGATAAAGTTTTGGGTGTCGGGACTTGGGTTCGATCACCATCAACACAAAAAATAGTTTAGAATTTGTCTTAATAGGTATAAACCAGTTTTTTTTAAAATAGTTTTTAAGTTGTTATAACCACAGTACCATGTGGTTGTAAAGATTGGTAGTTAAGAAGGCAGGAAAGAGGCAGAGTGAGACCCTGTCTACAAAAAAAATAAAAATAATAAAAATAAATTTTTAAAAAAGAATATAGGAAAGAGGATCTAAGATAAAAAGAAACATAAAATATCAAATTCAGATTTCATTATTTCTTTAGCAGTTTAAAACAATATATAAATGCATGTATGCATATGTAGTTACAGCTATGTATAAATACATGGACATGGGTATGCATATGTATGTAGAACATATGAAATGTATAAGTATGCATTGTGTAATTGAATATTATATGATATATATTTTATATCTATACAATAGAAACATTCTATTTTAAATTTTGAATATAAGGCCACATCTATACTGTCACTGTGGTTTTGAAAATGAAAGCTATTATTCAATGGAATAAAAGAAAATTTTCAAATTAAAGCTGTTTATTTTGTCTTATAAACTTAGTCTTCTTGTTTGAATGTATCTTTTGGTTTTCATAGCTGCCATAATTTAAAGTAGGGTTTTAGTCCTGGGTTGAATTATGTTAAGTTTTGTACAATAATTCACCTCCCATTTTAATTCGTAGTATAGGCCTAAATGTGTTTTTATATTTTTCATTCATCACAACTAAAATCAGAACTAGAGATCAAATCCATGTGGTGAGATATTTTACTTTGGATAATTAATTTTTCATCTGCTTTCGTGTGATCTTTTTCTTGCTTTTCTCTCAATCAAAATTACTAGGAAATTTAATGGCAGAGTGAATGGATTAAGCATATTTAATATATACCTGCTGAGCTCTGTATATTGTACTGTACTGGATAGATTGATAGTTATATAAAGTACAAAATGTCTTGTTTTAACCAGACTATAGTTTCTCTGGGGTCCTAAGACCAATTCGCGTAAATGTGAGGACCACCTGATAGTTTGAATATGAATCTCAGGCTTCAGTTCCAATCTCATTTCTTAATGACCTTGTTATCTTAACATGTCACTGGTCCTGTGACCTCTTAACAGTTAGATCATGCTAGCACATGTCTGGTTTTGAAAGTATTTTTTAAAATGGCATGCCAAATCAGTTGAATTTGTGATCCTCCTGCCTCAGCCTTCAAGAGTATTGGGAGTGCATTCCTGTGCCACCAAGTTTACAGTTATTTGTAAATGATCTTATATCTGTGTTTGAAGAATGCTTGGCTCTGAAGAATGGCTAAAAAGTACATCGCCTACTTCCGTCCTTCCCAAACACTGTGGATTTGCCTCTGAATTCATTTTAGTGTACTTATGCTTCTAAAGCAAGAAAATTCTTGAAAGATTTTATCTGCATTTGGCATTCAATGATTTGACAGATTTTCCCTTGCTAGCTATTCACTGTGGTACACACTCTCTGGGGACAGTAGTCACTGACGTGTCATTTAATGCTTTGAGGAATGTAGCAGCCCCTGTGCTCTGCTATATCTTGACAGTAAACTCTCAGAGAAAACAGGCTCTCACATTATTCTACATTCTTTAATATAGTTATTAATATTCTAAGATGTTAAGCTTTTATGTATTTCGGTAGCAGGAAATAATTTTGCAACACGGTTTCCAGAAAATCGCGGCATCCTATAAATACAAATACTTTAGAGAGAAATTCCACATGTGTTGCACCTAAGCTGTGATTCCTGTAAAGTGAAAGAGCAGTGGTAGTTAATGAAAGTGTATGCATTACCAGTGCTTCAGAAGTAGAAATGGCTCATGCTTTATATAGCTCTAGCTGAGCATTTGCACGTAGCAGGAGATTAAGAATTATATTGAAGGATTAGACTGTAAGTTATTTTCAAACTTACTTCATTTGGATAGCCAGATTTTATTCCATTGTTCATCTAGATACAGAATCCGGCAGGGCCAGGTCTGGTTAGTATTTGGATGGAAGAACAAAATATTTCTTACCTTTGATTTATATTTCTTTAGAATTGTGTGCAAACTTGAATGGTGTGGAGTGGTGAAAAGATTTTTGTTAATGCCTAAACTATCTAATTGTTGTGTCCTGCCACCAGGGCTTTGGCAACTGTGTGTGGCGTTTGTATTTTGTCTTGACTCCTTTCACTCATGTTCAAAGTGCTACATATAGGATGGTTTTCTTGCACAATAAGTACTGTACTGATATTTAATCATATAACATAAGATGTGTAATGATATTTCTCATTTGCCAAAATATGACTACTTTTGTATTGACTATTCAAGCTGCTACTCTTTTTTGTAAGTGAATCAACATTGAAAATTATACACGTTTGTGACCTAGTTTATGATAGCAAAATCTTGACTTTTTTCTTACCTGTTGCTTGTGTCACATGTAACTTAACACGTTATTATGAAAGAATTTTAGAATAATTAAAATACCAATTTATAATCGTATGTATGAAGTAATCATGAATAATGCAGTAAAACTATTTGGAAGTAGGAATCTGCAAAATTTTTAATATTTCAGGTTCAATGCAACTACTCAACATTGCCTTTGTAGTGCAAAAACAATCGCAATATTGAATGCAAAAGGATTTGTATGGTTGTGTTGCAGTAAAACTTCATGTAGAAAAGCAGGTACTGCCCATACTTTTCTGACCCCTGTCCTAAAAGCATCCCCAGACTGAGTCCAATTTTGATAATTAGAAAACATTAGTAAAAATCTGTTAGGCTTCTTCCTGTAACGTCTAGGATTAATAATTTTTTGAGAGAAATATAAACTCATCTGAAAAAAAAAACCTGAGGAAATTTCATCTTAATCATTTGAATGAAAATAAATGGTTATTTCTTATATTATTATATGTGATTTTAAATATATTGAGTTAAACTTTCTTTACTTAACACAATAATAGCTATTACTAAAGATATTTAGAAAAACTTAGATTATTTTTCCGTGAGTGACTTAAAGTCTCAGGTAAATATTTCCTTATCTCTAAGGTTTAGATATAATATATATAAAGGAAAGTTATGGCTTTTATTTGTTTAAGGTATCTTTAAACTATACAAGTGTGTATTTCAATGATGTCAGCCTTTGCCAGTAGGAACAGTGCTTGGACTCTTCTTTTAAAACACTTTTATAGAGAATGTCATTTCTCCAAGAGATTGCATTTTCTTTGAAAGTCATTTCTAGTTTCTACATGAAAAATGTCTTCTAAAAATCAATACCAGTGAAAGTTAATCAGTGACGGAATGATTACAGGATGCCTTGTTTATCATTGAGAGGCTAAGATAGTTATCTGTGTGATGATCCTCACATCTGATTTAAAAGGACAGAGGAGCATCTTCCTCTGGCCATGTCACTCTTAATTTGTGAAATGTCCCTATTAATACCCCTCTGTAAGATGACAGCCTGTCTTTATAGTCATATGATCAAGAAATTAATCAATAATATGTCCAAGCTTCCAGAATTGTAAGAGCCGTATCTTCATCTTAAACTTACCGTAGATTCAACATTTTTATAAAGGAAATATTGAGAGAATTCTCTCCCATCCCACTTCATTATGTAACTGTGCATAAGGAAAGTTTTAAAATATAGAGAAGAAAAAATTGGGTCATGCAGCTGATTTCAAAATGTTAAATTTCTGTTTCCATTGCATCCATTATTCTCCTCACTGAAATGGGGAGATTGTTCATGCTGAGACACAACTAATTCCCCCATAACCAAGTCTTCACTGATTGCTATTTTGTTAGTTCATAATAAGAGGTGATTGAATGGATGTCAGTGCTAGTGGCAGCCAAAAATCACCAGATTTCTGATCCGTGAAGCCTTCTGCAGAGCACGCGGATGCCTTTGGAAACAGCTTTTCCTTTTACTTCTTTTCTTTGTGCTATAATGGAAGCAACCACATTTTCCCAAGGTAACCGCATTGGTCTACAGGGAAAAAGACAAAGGGTGACTCCTGACACAAACTGACTCAATCCAAGTGCATTTTCAGGATTTTAGAGTTGGAAGTGGGAAATCTACACCCATGAAAACTGAGCTCTTAAATGGAAATAATGTAAACTCATAAGCTGGTGGCAGGAGACTTTTTTGTGGTATATGGTTTTAAAAACAGAAGAGCCACTCTACATAGGGACCAAAAAAGAAGAGAGAATGAAATAGGTATCTGGAGAGAAGGAGAGTTGATATAGTAAGAGCAGCTTCTCATTTCTCCAGAGTGTTTGGATCAATGGTCCCTGTCGCCCCTGTCACTCAGCTGGTTTCCAGACCTGAGGCTGTGTGAGTGAACTACGGATACGTTTAGTAAACTCTCTTTTGCTAAATTTGATTCTAGTGGATGTCTGTAACTTAAAACCCAAAGAGCTAATTGTGAAGTTTATCTCATTGTGAAATTATAAACTGTGATTATGACACCTTCCTGTCCTCACATGAAATATGGAACTAAATTATTAAATGGAATTAATTACCCAACTGGTACTCCCCAGAGAAAGACACTACAAACGTTCCTTTATGTGTTTGTGTGAGCGCATTCAAGTATCTTTTTAAAATCGTTTTTGAGTGACGTCTATGAGCCAGGCAACAGTGTTAATTAGATAACAATGAATGAGTACAAAAGTGAGTATATATGCTGGTAGGGAATACATATATTAACAAAATCATTCCCCAGCTAGTATATGTTTTACTAATATAGAAAATGCTATACGGGAGAATAAAGGGCAGGGAGCCAAGCAGAGATAGCAACGTATGTGTAGTGCTGGTGACTAATTCAAACAGAGCTTTCCGGTGTTGCTCATCATTTTTTTAATCAAAAAGCCATCTATTAATTAGATCCCGAAAGCTTTGTTTCTCTTTTTTGTTTAATATATTTAGCTTTCATGTTGGAAGAACGTTTTGTTTATGTTCCAAATTTATGTTTCAAGTTATTTAAAAACCTTTTCCCTTACTATTATTCTAGAAATGCGTGCAGTACGTGCAATGTTGTTTCCACCATTGAATTGTTTAGAGCGCTCTCTTTTTTTTTATAATCAGCACAAAAGAACGTTTCTTCTCGGGCAGATTTGTATTTGCACCATGGGTTAGTAAATGTGTTAGTGAAGTGCCACTTCTGCAGTGTGACTGAGACAGTGTCCTAGCACAGTACTCTGGGCCCTTGTCATTTTCATTTTACCCAGATAGGGTCTAATAAAAGTGAGTTGGACCAAGAGCTGTGCAATACTCACCGCCATTGAGAATTAATAGAGAAAGACACCATCATTAACAAATGAAGTTGCTGTCTTGGATAATATTCCTGTGCTCTGAAACCACAACCAATATTGTCCTAACATTTTGGTCCTTTCATAACAAATGGTGTCAAGGTTATAAGAGAGAAAAACATGTTTCTGTGAGTTTTCCAGGTTTTGGAGTGGCGCATGAACCGTTCAGCTGTATGCACAAACAAGTGTACATTGAGTTGCCATGCTCCTGCCTCTCTGTTTTCTTTATCAATGGTACTTTAACCACAGTGGGACTCATCTCCTGAGGCAAAGTGGGGAACACTGCCCTTTTAAACTTTGAGTCCTAATGCTTTTGTTGCTTTGTTGAGGCTAAAGGAAAGATGCTTGTTGACATACCCAGGCTTAACTGTAATTTATGTCCTTGGGCAAAGATCAAAGTTTCCTTGACCTAATTGCAATAGTTCACATGTAGTGAGTGCATGGAAAACTAATGCAAAGCCATTAGGAAAATAGTCTTTTTTAGCTTGGCTACTTTTGGACTACATCTCAGCATTGATGAATGCATGACATCAGTGACCTCTGGCAATACTGACGAAGAACTATCAATGATCTGGTGCTTACTGTGACCCTGATAAGAAAGATTTATTGTTCTTCTGTGCAAAGTCAGTGGAAGTAGTTCATGAAGTGTTAGGTTTGTGATTTTAAGAATTCCCCGGCCACTATTCACTTGATAATGGAGAGAAATAGTAATTCTAGGACACATGTTTACCTATGTATGTGATAGACAAGCAGAATTATTAGAACACTTTTTCTGGACCCCAAGAGACTCTTCATACCTCCATTATGACTTTCATATTGCTTCATATTTAACTTTAAATACACTAATACACTGGGTCACAACTTTTTAAAGTAGATGTCATTATTATTCCTGGTGTTATTATTATATTGTTACTGATTATCAAGTGCTTAAAAAAGACATATTCGTCAGTTTTCCTGTCTCTGAGGCACAGTATCCAACACTCTCAATTTAAAGGAAAAGAGGTTTATTTGACTTGCACTGATAGGGGATTCGTTCCTTGACCTGCTCATGCTAGGGCAGGAACATTGTGGTGGGAGGAGGTGTCAGAGCAAAGCTGTGTAATTCATGACAGCTAAGAAGCAGAGTGAGGAACGTTGTCAGAGCAAGGGCCAAAGCCCAGGTTCAGGACCCAAAATCATGCCTCCATGACCTAACTAGACACACCCGAGTTCTTCTCTAATCCTCTCAGAAGCTCCCAAGCCAATTGAAGTGACACAATTAGTCTTAACCACCACAGAAGGCCTCCACACCTGCTTGTTCAGTAGACTATACATTAAGCTATGCTTAAGCTTAACCGTCTTTAAGAGATACAGAGAGAAGAAAAAATAAATCTGGATGTTCAAGATTTATTTTCTTCTAAGGAAATGCTCAGGGTCATGCTTAGCTCTGGTTTTAACCTTATCTAGTGAAACGTGAAAGAAACCAGCCTGGGGCTGATAAAGATTTCTTTCATTTGTTACTAATTAATTGATGTTTTTGAAAATGCTCCAGAAACTATTTTTATTGGAAGTATTTAGGAAGAAACATTACTTATTTTCTACACCTGGCATATATTTCTGAGTAAAACAAATTAAATATCTTATACCTTTGGCAAAATGTCCCTGAATGAGATAATGTTTGGATAGAAATGAGATCAACTTTTAGCACTAGTTTAACTTGTAATAAAGTTTTTAAGAACAAAGTTAATGTACCCACGATAGAAAATACTTTTCCAGCATTAATATCGAAAATACAAAGTCTACTGTTATCTTCTTAGAGTGAACCAGAATAGGTGTCCTGGCCACTTTCTCATTCCTGGAGCAAAATGCTTGACACGGTGGGCTACATGGTGAGTTCAGGACCGGCCTAGACTACAGAACAAGACCGTGTATCAAAAAAAATAATAATAACTTGACTCCCACGTGTTAAAGGAGAGGTTTATAGATTCTTAGAGGACATAGTCCATACCTAGCTGGTTCTAAGGTAGGAAGGGCATGGTAGAAAAGTTTGGTACAGGATAGCTTCTCATACCATGGTAGCCAGGATGCAGAGAGAGAATAGAGAGAGAGGGAGATTGAGAGGGACAGATACCATTTGATGTTTCACCTTCAGCTTCTGACTCACTTCACTAAGGAGGATGTTCTCAAGCTTCTTCCATTTGCCTGTAAAGGCCTCCACGCTGTTGGACTTTATAGATGCATAGTGTTCCATTGTGTATAAATACCACAGTTTGTGTATCCACTGGTCTGTTGATGGGTATTTTGGAGGCTTCCATATTTTAGATATTGTTAGTTGTGCTGCTATGAACATGGGTGTGCATGTATTTCTATTGTGTGTTGCTTTGGCCTCTTTTGGATATATTCCCAGGAGGGGTGTCGCTCTCTGATATGAGAGACCCAGATCACAACTCTTATGGAACTTAAAATGAAAAACCAAGTGAAACAGGGGGATAGGGCGGGAAGGGAGGAAGAGGTGGGTAGGAGGAGGAACAAAAGGAAAGTGGGAAAGTACTTGTCACCCTGACAAGACATGTAGGTGCACAAAATGCTAAACTTCATTGTAAACCTTAAATTTTGCATTTATTAATATCAATAAAATGGGAAAAAAGAAAAAGAAAAAATAGAGGAAGAGAGGGAGAAAGAGGAGGGGCAGACCCAAGGACAAGAATGTACCCTTCTAGATCACATCCCCAGATCCTCAGGCCCCCACTTTTCCCCAGGCCCCACCTCTTAATAGTGCACTTAGCTACTGAACTAGTTGACAAATGAATCCACTGATGACTATAGCACCCCATGATCCAGTCGCTTTCTAACACATGAGGTTTGGGGGGGAGGGGGCATTGTAAATTTAAACCAAAACGATAGTGAAGTGGAGTTCATAAATCTGTATTCATCAACCAGGAAAAATATCCACCATCTTCTAAAATTTGTTAATGTAAATAATGACTATTTTAGCAAGTTTAGATTATGACAAAAGACACTAAACTGAGTTGGTTAGTAAACAACAAAAAAATTATTTCTCACCAATTTAGAGTCAGAGGAAGCCTAAGATCAGTATGTTAGTAAGGTCAGTGTCAAGGTCCCTTTTATAGTAGCCTAACATGACAGAGAGGACAAGTGTCTCTCTGGGGCTTCTTTAGAAAGGGCACTTATTCCCTTCGTAAGAGTTCAGTCTTCGTGATTTAATCACCACTGCAAAATCCAATCTCCTGTTCCTATTACTTTAGAGTTTGAGGATTTCAACATACGAATTTCTTTAAGGTATAAACATTCTAAGCACAGCAATAACTGTAGCAAAACATCATTAATTCAGGTAAATTGAGGAGAAGGTGATTAAAATTTTTGGAAAGGAGGTTTTATTCCATTGTTTTGTAATTCCAACTTGGTGTATCTACGTGAAGTCATATCTCAAATTCCGTACTGTTGATGACTGGCTTCTTTTAGTGAGACTTACTCTTTAGTATATAATCTAATATTTGAGTATAAACAAGGGATTTGTCAAAAGGTTAAAAACATTCTCTAAAATCCTGTTTGTATTCTACAAAAGAATAACATTACATTTGTTAATGAGAAAAAACAAGTAATATATAGCCTTTTTATTTCTGTGACACAAATAAAACTTTAGTATTTCTGATATTTTGTGTGAAAAACCCAAGTGGAATGTTATCATTTTCACTAGCGGTGTTCACATTATGTATTTATGGCGTTGGAATCAAGACTTAACAGTTCACTGGATCTTTAAAATATTTACTTCACCGTTCAGTTCATTAACCAAGCTAGTAACTAGTAATACAAGCATAAACTAGTGACACACATGTAATACATCAAATGAGGGGAGGAAACTGAGTCTCTTCAAGAAAGTCTCAATCCTCGAAGTGAGTCTCAGTCTTAAAGAAAGAGTCTCCATCTTAGAGAGAGTCTCAGTGTCAAGAGATTCTCTCTCGGGTCTCAAGCTTGAATGGCTCAAGTGCAAGGTGGAGCTCTCGGCCAGTGGTCTGGCTTAGAGGAAGTTCAGCAGACTGGTCAGCAGCAGTAGAGTTGTAGAAACACAGAGTCTGTCCCATGAGGTGAAGCTGTTGGAACTCTCCAGAGCTTGAGTGTTTGTACTCTGTCCTTCAGTCTTGTCAAGGGCACATAGCCCCTGCTCATCTTAGCTACCTTAGAGTTGGTTATTTTGCGCATCAGGGTGCCTAACCCAGACACATTTGGGTTGGCTTATTTGCATATCGGAGTGCCTAATCCTAACACCATAGGGTTGGCTTGTTTGCTTATCCGCTAGACATGTCACATCATGTTTTGAAAGTTTGGCAGTCAGTAAGCCTGCATCATGGTATTAGTTATGTTTTTAACAATCATACGTGGAAGTCGAATAAACATATGCAATTTTACACAGAAATATTAACAGTAACTGATATAACAATTGAATGACTGCTATCTTGTTAGAAGTGAACGATATACCAGTCCATAGAGAATAGATTATGCAACATTATTCAAATAGATGCTAGGATTAAATATTCAACTTTCTTTTGACCTGTCATTGAATTTGAATTTTGCCTTCTAAAATGATAAGGATGCTTGGAAATTATTTATCTTGGTTTAAATAGTTGAGTGAATGGTGGCCAACCACTAAAACTGTATTCCATTGTCATAATCTAAATAATAACTGAAATCATACAAAGGAAGGGAAGCATTAGAATATAGTTTGTATTAAACAAGCACCTTTTATAATTGCCTTGGAGGTAATGTTTGCAACATCATGTTTAATCTATTTGAAAAGATATGCTCTATGTCACAAATGTTCAGTTAAGGTAAGTCAATGTGATAATAACTAATTATCACACAAAAATGACGAAGCTGTTTAAGTAATATTCAGTTCAAAACGAGGCTTACAAAAAGAAGTAAAACTAATTCTTAAGTGTCAGATAGCATCAACTTACATTGACTAATTGTGTATTTATGTAAGTTCTAAATTCCTTCCATTTACTCTCAAGACAGTTGCCTCAAGCTTAGGAAACCCATCAAGCTTAAAGACAAAACCGACATTAGGTACTGCTGAATCCACGAGTAAAGGGTGGTACTTACAATACTAAGGTTAGTTAGAAATCTGTAGAAGTTGAAGCTTCAGGTCAACATCCCTACCTTGAGTAATCCAGTAGCCTAATCATTCTGTGCTCAGGCTCAAAGACAGGTAGTTAAAATTTTATTTTTAAAAGAAAAAAAGATGAGAGAGAGTGAAGAATCAAAGAGCCTCAGGACGTGTGAGCTTGAAGAATTTGTGAGGGAAGAGGCTGAGGCGCTGTGCTGGAACATTGGGATGGAGAATCTGTCTGTAGTTCCTAACACTCCTCTGTGCTCACCTAGTAAGACAGTGCCAGTTGGACTGATAAACTGGTCAGCAGATTGAAGTGTTCTTCTTTGTAGAATATTATCAATTTGAAGAGAAAATATCAGTTGTGTGTGTGTGTGTGTGTGTGTGTGTGTGTGTGTGTGTGTGTGTGACAGAGACAGATTGGAAAGTGTTGTAGAGATACTGGAAAGGAGGTATCCCCATACGGAAAGATCAGAACTTCTCTGGTCACATGCACTGTGGTTTAATGGGCAGTCACCCTACCTGTGCGGAGCTTTCCGCAAGTTTTTCACGTCTCACAAACAATGGTCAGCCAAAACTTAGATATTTGATGAAAAGTTGCAATGTAAAAAGCAGAGATTACAAAAGAAGTAAGCACATTGATAAGAAAGAGCTGCAAAGAAACAAGGAACAAACACTATTCAGGGAACTAAAAACATCAAAAAATATAATTAATATTCTCATATATATTAAAGAAACATTTTATGGCATCCTGAATGTCACAAAAATGGACACTTGGTGACCTAATAAGAATTATTGAGAGAGAGTGAAATACCACAAATCTCCCGGAAGACAGAACACAGTATGAAGGAGATGAGAATATTTTTTCAAAGGAAGATCAACATATGGGTTTTAGTTAATAACAATTATAAAGAGCTAAAAAAAAGAGAGGAAATAGAGAAGATGCAGTTAACAGATACATAGTGTAAGAAAATTAATCTTAGTTGATGAGCCAAGTTTTCTTATATTTTTAGGTATCGACAAGTGGCCAGCAGAAAGTAGATCAAGGTTACTCCCTTCAAGGCATACTGACTAGAAATTTTAGGACTCCAAAGATAAACATAAAAGCTTTTTAAACAAGGTAGTAGAGGAAGGTCAAGTATAATATGACAGGAATCAGGATACCATTGTCTTCTTCCAGAGCACCATTGAAAAAAGTCATTAAATGAATGAATGTCTTCAAATTTTTGAAAGAATTTACTAATTGCTTTCTACTTGGCCTTTTCTATACAGCCGATTTTCCAATTATAAATCTTTCAAGATAAGATACATAGAATTTTTCAGAACTAGAAGTTTTTAAATGTATCTAAAATGGACTGTTCCATAAAAAGTCCTTTAAGTTAGGCGTGGTGTCATAGACCTTTTGTTCCAGCACTCTGGAAGGCAGATTGAGGAGAATTCCAAATTTGAGCCCAGTCTGGGAGATTTAGTAACTCAATAATACATTGTTTCCAAAAAAAAACAATAAAATTAAAAAGGGCTGGGTCTGTGGATGCACAACAGTATGAAGGCCTTGAGGTTAATCTCCAGTAACACATGCTCACACACATGCACACACACACACAGTCACAGAGTCCTGGAAGTTATATTTCACTGAAGCGAGTGATAAACTAACAAAAGAGAATTGAGAACCAGAAAGCAGGAGAGTGCACATTGATTTTATTCAAAAACTAAGGAAAACATTTGTTGAGAGAAATATTTACTAGTAGAGACAAGTAGAAACTTAAACACATAGAAGAAAATAATTTTCAATGAAAGGAATAGGAAGTTTGGGATACATACATACATACATATAGATAGATAGATAGATAGATAGATAGATAGATAGATAGATAGATGATGCTCACAGAAAAATAAACCAACCAGTCTCTGAACAACTTCGTGCTTCTGCCGTTTATATTTCTCCCTTTGACATACTCTGTCTCCATCCTCATTGTTGACATATTTGTCCTTCAAAAACCCAACTCAAAATTCAATTTCCTCAAAAATAGAGCTATATCTATTTGTCCTCAGTGTGAGCATTTTTAGCACAGAAAAATATAGACATATTATAATGATATAACTACATTATAATGATATAATATAGCTACATTATAATGATGAATTCATATTCAGCAAGCAGTATAAGCATAAATAAAAATAAAAACAAAAATAAGGGGACAAGCAGAATAGAAGAGGTAAGAGAAAGGAGAGGCAGTAGCAAGCTTAACAAGCAATCATGTTACCTCATGTATTCATATAGTATTACACACCTCAGTATTCTAAGTTACTAATATGCACCAATTTAAAAATCAGGTAAAAGAGAGGTAAATTGCACTTTCAAAGGATATTGTGACAAAAATGATGTCGGAAATATATAAAGGGTTACAAGGGAAGGAAATACAAAAATAAAATAAAGTTGCCTTGTGGACGAAACATCAAAGTTATACCATTCAATCCTCACAAAATAAACTGCAAATATGAGAAAAGAATCATCTTCACTTTTATCAGTGAACAACCGATTAAATCAGCAATGAGTTATTGTTTTCACCTAACAGATTGATAAAAACTAATTACCAAGTAGAAGGAAAAAATGAAGGAAAAGTATATTCTCAGAACTGCAGAAGAGAGTATGAGTTCATAAAACCACTTAGTGCAAATACTTGACAATTGCTCCTGCAGAAATAATATAATGAAATTAAATTAGCTGAATGCTTTAGGACTAAGTTAAACCCGTAATTAATGTTTAATGTGGGACACAGTTGAAGATGAAAGGAAATGCTATTACAATGTGTGATACGACTTTTGGAGGCATAAACTGGAATTATGCCCAGGCGGTTTGGTTTTATTGTCAACCTGTCTACAACATGCTCGAAGTATTGACCCTAGATAACTTCTCCATGTGTGTTGTGTGCTTCTGAAGCTGCTTTTTGCTGAGTAGTTTACAGCAGCAAAAAAGGAGAACTTGTTGAAAGGAAATTTAATGAGTAAAATTCAGATCACGGAATACTAAATAGCAAGAAAGAGAGAAACTAGATTTTTCTGTGTATTGGTATCCAGATACCTAAAAGATAATGTGAGTTCCAAGTAGAAAATACAAAATTGCAGAGCGTTATACACAAGTGTTATATATAACATTATCAGATAAGATTATATATTTTAACTGCTGTAGATGTAATTATTTAAATAAATGTAAAAAGTATCCCCTAAAGATATAAAGATGGTGGCATTTTGAAAATGATGCTCACATCATGTTATAAAAAGTTAAGCTATTTTATTGATATTTTCCTTTAAAAGTAATTGAAAGCAAATATGGCAATTTTTTGATACAGGGTCTCACTCTATGGTCCAGGCTTTTCCTTAACTCCTTAAGTAACCCAGGCTACCCTTGGGCTTGGCAAACCTCCTGCCTCAGCCTTCCCCGTGCTGGGATTATAGGCATGTATCACAAGTTTATGTAGTGCTCAGGAATTGAACTCAGAGCCTTGTGCTTGCTGGGCAAGCACTCTAAAAGTTGTGCCCTGACAAATTTAAGTAGATCTGGCTTAGGGAGGTATGTAGAGATCTTAAGACATATCGTCTTTTTATTTTTGTTTCTCGAATTTAAATTAAATTGATTCCTCTTCTGTTACATCTTTCCTGGTCTCTTTAAGGCGAATAACTGGTTGTCTCCTGGGCATGCTTGTAAGATTATAGCTGTCTTACAAAAGTCATGCTGTTTTGCTTATCGAATTTATCTCTCCCATTAACCTGAAAAATTCTTAACTGAAAAAGCAGTTTTTGATTTCCCTTTTGTTTCTCTCCATAACACCCAATCAGGTGTCTGTAGCACTCTACACACCCAATAAGATTTTATTAACTCACTACCAATAGAACAGGATGTGCTAAAGAGAAACAAGTGCTTCTTTATAGATAACTCCAGAAAAATGTCATGTTGTCAAATTTTGCCATGATTTTTTTTACAAGGTGCTCTGTTATGTGACATTTCTGTTGACGAGGAATGAATCGCTAATAAATGTGAAACTACAGCACTTTGTGTTTCTGTGTTCCTAAAATATTGAATATGCTCCACACTCTAATTATCAAACCAACCTAGCCTTGGTGTGTGGACAAAGGCCCCTGTTTTTCTATTTCTTCTCTCGTAAATTTTTACTCTTTTTCTAACGCAGAGTTACTCGACTACTGAATGAGCTGTGGCATTTTTTCAGGTACTCCACTGTGTCCTTTGGCTCTGTTTGCCACTCTAGTAAAGTTAACTTCTGCCTGTCAACACCAGTCAGCATTTTCTAAACATCTACCGGGTCCACAGCAGAATGGTAGCTACCTGCTGCTCACTTTGAGTCTTCTTGTTAAGCAAAGCTTGAAGACAATATGTCATTTGTTTTGAGTTTGTTTTTTTTTTTAATTTCAAGTTTCATGGCTTTGGTATTTCTACTGTCGACAAATCAATCATATGTCTTTCTTTTTGTAGTTATCAGAATTGAATTAGTTACACAGTACCCAACTCACAAATGAATACTTTTGCAGATACACATAGTATATTTTTAAGTACATGGGTGATTTCACTCTGCCCCAATGTGAACTGCATGCACTATGTTGAGTTCCTGTTTATCAAAAGAACTGCAAGGGCGGACATCAAATACGTTTGCATATGTTTATGCTAAATGTAAGTTCAAGTGCTAGCCTTTAAAATGGGTTTTTTGCTGCTTAAAATGAAAGTGTGTCTTCGTTCTTGAAAGCATATACTTAAGAATATTTTCCTAAATATTTTAGGTGTGTGTTTGCAGTTTTTTCTTCCATTTCAGACGTGGGAGACCTTGGCCTTAGGTGTATAGCTGCTGTTGGCCCCTTAGTTTATTGTCCAGCTCTCCTTTGAAAGGAAACCTGCGTAGAGTACGGGTTTCGACCGGTTGATTCTTGTGATTACTGGATGTTATGCATGGTGGAAAGTGGCCCATAATTACATCCAAGAAGTTACCGTGGCTTCTGAAAGTGTTTGTCTCACATACCCTTTCCCACATGTGTGCAAAACAGGTGCTGATGGTAGCACTGACTTTTTAGAGTGATCTTTTAAATCATAATTAGAATTTTTTAAACCCTAAGTTGTAATACCCAATCCCTGCATGGCTTTGATGTTTCTGTAGTTAAGAAGGGCAGGAAGAGCCTTGGGGAATGCGTACTGACTTGGCAACACAAAGCAAATCACAGGCTCCTCCAGATGAGCGCAAAAGCAAGCTGACTTTATTCATTTCACCTCCACCATAATGCCTTGCATTGACTAGTTAGTTACTTGTTCATGTTGTCAAAGCTGTCCCTTAGAGACCATTTGACTGGCTCAGTTTCAAATACTGTATTCTCAAAGTATGAGGCATGCACTGGAGGTGGCCACCATTTGCAGCAGGAGCTCTGTTCCAGGTGTCTGGTGTTTTGCAAAGCTCTCGTGAGTGCACTGTTAGGTATTCAGGTATTAGAAAGGTTTTGCGAATCCTGCTTATCCCCTGGCATCTTTTCAGCCCTCTCTTGATCTCTAGTCCAGCTGTTCAATGAAAAGCAATGAAGCTGAAGAGGCATCAGTGCGACTGCAGCTGGAAGTGCAGAGGTTGGTGTCATGCTACCCAGCAACACACACATCGTTTTGCTCGTGCGGAAGGCTGCCTTGCTGTGCATTTTTACTGCTGTCAGAAAGATTGATTTCTGAAATATTTTGGAAAAATGCTAAGTACTAGTGACTCTAGGTATTTACCCAGGGGCATCACAGCTGCCTGGCATTGCAGTGTGGCAGCTGAGCTGAGCTGAGCTGCTATTTCTTTGATTTCTTTGATTTCTTTGTCAGCAACTGAGCAGAGGGAGGTTCAAGCCCAGATTGGGGCCCTCACTCCCCAGTGATCTCATCCAGCGCATGGCTTCAGATACTCTCTACAACGCTAACGACTCCCAAATTTATATCCCTGGCTCTGATGTCATCTCTACATCCCAGACTCATCAAGTCTACAAAGCCATGCTAAAGGCGGGCGATCTCTGACACATTTTTTCCCCTTCCTCCCTTTCCTCGGTTCACTCACCTACACACAGTGGCCTTTATTGTTCTGCTCAAATATTCCAGACGCACTCGCACCAAATTGCTTTGATCTTGCCGTGTTTGCGTGAAATGCCCTCATCACAGGGATTCTGCACTCTGGCTCCTCCTCTCATTTAGGTGTCCACTGGAACATGCCCTTATCAGTCAGGCTTCCATTATCAGCCTTTGTAAACTACAGCCCTGCTCTGGGTGGCCTCCTCCCCACTATCTAGATGGCCCCTTCCCTGCTACCTTTTCATAACTGCCTTTATAATACCCTGATGTTTCCTCGTCCTGCACATGAGCTTGCATATTGCCGATTCCGTAGTAATAACAGAAGTGTCCAGTACTCAGAATTTCCTAATATACATTTATGGAAAGCACAATCCTTCACCTGACTCTTCTTTCCAGCTATAAAATGACATTTAGAATGTGTACACCTTCTTCCGTTCTCAGAAAAGCTCTGTCTTGTTGTTATTCCTTCAGTCTCAACATCCAAACTTTCCTGGAATCTTTCTCTCTGACTTAAATACTCCTTGCAACACAAGGTTCTCAAAACTGAGTTGAAAACAAGATCTCGGTGTGCCTTACATTCGTGGGACTGCTTAAGACTCCAAACATATTAATGGTAACAATTCCATAGGCATGCTGCTCGCTTCCCCATACTTCCCAAATAACTGCAATTTCTTCAATCCATCTCCTTTCTCCCCCAAACAACTCACCTTTCGTATTGTTTTCTGTCTTCTTATTCTAATAAATGAGAAGTACGACAGCTTACTCTTCTTTTGACTTTGTCTTAAAATGCTGTCCTAATATTTCCAACATGCACGTTCTGATCCAGTTAGATTTCAGAAGCAAGAGGGATAGATTACTTTATATTGCCAGGGAGATTTCTAGTCCCATTGGGAACAAAGGCTATGAAATTCAATATCAGTGTTTGTGATACACTCAGAAAAAGCTTTGCCTGCAGTAAACACTCCACACTAGTTACTATTGATATTTTGGGTTATTCACTTTTTCAAATCTCTTTGATGATATGGTCATCTGTTCTTTTAGTTAGAAATTTAAGTCTGATTAGCAATTTTTAAGAGATCAAAAAACTGTACTTCTCTCATGGTGTTGGACTGCATCTCAACCAACTGATAAGAAGTGGACACAGTCACGTTATAAATCAATTTCCTAAGATTTTCCTAAGTTCTAAGAGGCAGATGGACCCCGACAGTAATCACTTCTGATCACAAGACTGTATACCATAGAGCGCCCTAAAACCACCATGGTTGTCATTATATGTCACGTCACCTAGAACTACTGAATAAAGCTTTCTCTGGAGTCGTAGAAATGTTCTAGATCTGGTTTTCAGTAAGGTGGCCACTGCATATATATATGGATCCTGAGCTCTTGAAATATGGTGAGTACGACTGAGCCCACTTCCTGCCATATTGGATAGTGCTGCCCAGGTTGAAAATCTGAACTGTATAACCCATTAGGGACCAAAGATGAAAAAAAAGCTCAATTTAGCAACTTATCAGGCTCAACAAAAATTAATTCGTGGTGTTAACAACCCGTAGTGGGACCAGCAGGCAGAAATTAAATTAATAGGCAACTAACAGAGAATAAAAGCATCAAAGCAAACATAATCTTTTAATGTGGCTAATGTTCAATAATGGCTGACTGACTCTAGCTGTGTTCACTTTTTCTTCTGTTGTCTACTTTTTGTTTGATGATGTGGCGAATGACAGTGCTCTTGCCTGAAAGTGGCTTCAAAGTCATACCTGCAGGCCTTGTCTTACTGAGTTCAGGTAAATTCTGGCAGCTACATTGTTATTCTAATAGGACCTAGGGCAATATAGTTATTTGCCTGTGGTGTATGTGGTGTTTACTGTCCAACTGTTCTTTTCCATACCTGACAGTCATTGATGAGGCCAGGGCTCTGTGTTTCAACAATACTTTTATGCTAGGTTAATCATTCTGGAATTAGCTGTTGCTTCCAGCCATTGTCTTTCAAGCATTGTTTAATCCAAGCAAGAGCATTCTTGAGTGTGTCTATTTGCGAGTCAAAATTTACAAACGTATGTCAGTTTATAATGAGGAAAGCGTGTTAGACAAACTATTGTGCATTCATAAATTAGTCCTGAGGGATAATTCATATCTGGCTTCTTATGATTCATATGTTTGCTAATTCATTCGATAAAATGTTTGTAAATATGTGTATTTGCTCATGTTGCTTAAGATTTCTCTGATCCAATGTGGATCATTGCTGAATTAACATGTGCCCACAGGCTATCCCAAGTCCAGCTTTGTTTATTCATGTTGCTTCCTTTCTCTGAGATGGCTTATGTCTCATTTTTTCCTCAAGTACAATTTAACATTGATTCCAAAGGCAATGAAATCCCAAACACTTGTATTAGTGCACCCCAGCATTTATTTCAGGTGCCAGGCATAATTCTTCATTAATTTTTTTTCATTTAAACTTTGCAGCAAGCCTTCAACAGTAATCTTTTTGAAGAGACATGTTTTCTCACTAACTTCCGAATGAGGAAACTGTTATTTAAACATGTGAAGCAAGTGTAATTAAACAATGTTGTCATAAAATAGATCTAAGGTTTGTGCGTAGGATTTCCTAACTCTCAAGTCTTTGTTCTTTCCATTGAAAACAATGAAGACAGAAGAATCTAATAAAAAGGATCTGTAAACCATCGGCCCTATACTCACTTGAAGTAACTTTGCAGCTTCCTTGCTTGGCTTATTGGTTTGCAATCCTTATGTTTCTAATGCTGCCATCCTATTGGCTATATCTTGCTATCCTCCCACACCAATGGAAAACATTGTTGCAGAGGGTAAGAGAAAGTTACGGTGAATGCAGAGGCTCCTAGTTCTTTTTCTTTCTCAGTAACCCAGCAGATATGCGTTGTCTATCGCACCTTTTACGTGCTTATCATCTCTGAACTTCTCCCAGTCTTAACTTAGAACTCTGAGCTTACCTATAGCAGGACTGTGTTGTTTATTGTATTAGATAGTGTTGCCAAGTCGTCTACCATGTTCATTCAACTAGCATGTAAACAACTCGTGTTTAGGTATCATGTTCATGTTGCCCCTTTGCACAAGCTTAAATGCTGGGCTGATCACTGATAGATTGCCATCATTTTGAGTGAGTGAGCAATTACTTTCACCTGGACAGAAAAGAAAATATACAGAAACAGTATAGATTTTCTAGAACAAGATGTGAAATAGCTGAATATATTAACACTTTGTCATAAATTATTTAAAGAAGGGTGGGGAGTTTTTCATATAAATACACAGATAGCTGGTACTTAATAAAATGTATTAGGTATTATTAACTATTTTTCTGGATATCTGTGTTAGATTTTCTGGACAAGTGGGATATCCAAAGTAATGTCCCATTAACAAAATGTATTTTGTAATGAAAAAATTTTAATGTAGATCTTTAGAGAAAAAAGAGCATACAATTATTACCCTTTAAAGCAGAATGTGTGGAACAGCTAAATCTTTCATTGATCAGTCCTTAAACAAAATCTCTGTGTACTCAGTGTATTCTGGCTCTTAAAGAAAAGCACTGAATTATTAAGTAAATGAAGGTTAAACATTTTTACTACAAAAGCATTCTATTTTAGAGCTTCACTGAGCTCAGATTTTCAAGGAGGAATTAGATATAGATAACAAGCACCACATGACGCTGGGCATGGTGTCACACAGCTGTAGTTCCAGCACTCAGGAGGCTGAGGCAGGAGGATTGCCCATGAGTCCAAGGCCAGTCTGTGATATATAGTGAGTTCAGGACTGGCCTGGGATACCCTATCTCAAAAAGAAAGAAAGAAAGAAAGAAAGAGAGAGAGAATAAGAGAAAGGAAGAAAGAGAAAAAAAGGAAAAATTACAAACCAGCCTTTTAAAGAATGAAGAGAAGTACAACAGTTATTTTTAGGAGCTCTAAGGAGACTAAGAAAGTTTATCCCAAAATATTGACAACTGTAGTGGTTATGAAAGAATGGGCTAGGATTTAAGAAGGAGGAGGATAGTATTCTAGAAGGAGTGAAGGAGGGATGTTCCAGAAGAACACAACAGAATTATGAATGACAGAATTGCTAAAATGATCAGTGTACTTGAATTGCAGAGAACTGTGGGGCTACTTCCAGACTTTAAAGAAAAGCAAAAACATTTAACTTTGGGTCACGTTAATTCCCTGCTTACAATCCTCTGTTGTTTCATTATCAGTTATTGAGTGGTAAATGAGTATTTAAGTATTTACTAGCTTGGTAAAATATAAGTAATGTGAGTAAGCTGAGCCCAAAAGGCCAAACATGCTGGACCTGCACTGGATCACACAGGCATGAGTGTGTCACACAAAGATCACTCAAGCCTGTACCAGATTAGTTGAACCACCCTTACAAGTTTCGGAGACTTGTAACTGATAATAAATGGCTATTACCTTATGCTGGTAAAAATGTGGGTTATTTCCTAATTCAGAAATATTTAACTGATGGATTCTGTCAGTATTTTTCTACTCTTTTATCCCTAAAGTAAAAATGTCTTTGCTATATTTGTTATAAGCACAGAAATGTGGCCCGCCCTGGGGACACAGGCCTGTCATCCAGCATTTGAGGAGACAAAGGCAGGAAAAACAGAAGTTTGAGCCCAGCCTGAGCAATTTAGTGAGATCCAGCCTCAAATACACAGTAAACATGGCCTGGGGATGTAGTTCAGAGCAAGGACTCCGCATTCAATCTCCAATATTTGTAAACAGAACAAGCACAGAAGTGTGAAATTATAATAGAAACAAAGTTTCCTGAACAAATCGAGCTGTGGTATTGCTTTGAGCTGGCTTAGATGCAGCTCAGTTTTGCTTCATTTCTTATTATAAACTTGGCTTTAAATTTCTAATTTATTATTCAGTATATAAACATAGGTAGATCTACATATTCCACATATAAGACTCAAAAATTCACCAAACTTTAAAGTTTTCATATTCAAGTCATTTTAATAATTATTTTTATTGTGGTCCGTTTCCAATGAACCAGACGCAGAAAAAGGTAGGCATATCGTGCAGGAAACCATCTGTCTCTGTCACCCAGCCTCAATGATTTCCAGCATTCCATATGTGTTGTTACAGGTTTTGATTTTTTTTTCTTTTCTTTTAATGACTTTGCAGTGTTTAATGCAATTGTGAACAGATTCGCAGTTATTCCTGCATTGCTGCAGTGAAAATGCTCAAAATGACTAAACTCTGTTTGTTGCCAAGTAACTCTTGGCTATGTGCTGATAGGAAAAGTAATATAGTAGCATTTGCAGCATAATTAGATTTGAATAGCAAGTTTTTATTTAAAGAGTGCCTGGTTCTATTGCTCATAGGCATGTTTTTCTTTCTTGTGCTGCTGGGGGTATTTGTTTGTTTGTTTTGGTTTGAGTTTTTTTGTACTAATCGTGTTTTAGTGACTTTTGATTACGTTTCCCTTTATGAAACAGGAGAAAAGCACCCATGATGACATAAACAGAACAAGGAAAAAAAGAAAGGTAGATTCTTTGAATCTTTAGGAACTAACACCATCCCATATCCCAGCCAGCAGCAATTTAATTCAGTGTTTTTATTACTATTATAGCATTAGTTGAGGGTTCAAATCTTCCATCGGTTAGCTTGGAATAATAGAACATGAAAGAATCTGTTCCATCTCCCAGCGCAGACTCATCCTTTTTAGGACAAGAAAGTTAAGACAATACCAAAGTTGAATATAACAGACTTCAGCAAATTTACTATTATTGTGCATAAAGAAGATGACCATTAATTAAATTTAATTCTCCAGGTGGAATGTAATGTAGCAGGAGTAGAATAATTTAGCTGAGCTTAGGTTCCCATATTTTATGCAAAGGAGTGAAATTGTTATTTACAGGATTTGGACTGTTATAAAGTATTCTACCACAGGCAATCTCTAAAATTGCATGCAATTACTATAAAAATTTTTAATTTGAAGTTTATGTTTAAGGCTTGAAGTTCATTGGAGAACATCTTTATTAAGGTTCATTTATTGGTATTTTGATAAGTGTCAATGTATCATTAACAGGCATTTCTAGCATATTTACCTTTTTTGATCGAGTATCATAATGCAAGTTTCAAATTACATGTCGTTATCAACTTCTGTGATCATTTAGAGTTCCCTTTATAAGAGCCCAAGGCAAACATAATTATTCCTTCCAGTGATCCTAAGAAAGCGAAGCCAGACTTCTTTAAATCTCACAGTAAAATTTTCACTATTCTCAAAAATAGTTTAGTCCTAAAGAAGTGTGTTAAATTTATACAGAACTTTCCATCCTTGTTTTCAAGCTCCATCAAAACCATTTGCCACCTGTATGCTTCCTATCATCAGAGACTCCAGAAACACAGAATGCCTAATAGAAATCATATTAGAAGATGCAAAGTTTTTAAAGGTTTATCTGGAAAGAGAAACATTATTAAAATCAGAATAGTCATATTCACTTCCTGACTTCTATCCCAACAGGCCACCCATTTTTGAAGTTGCTATTTCTTTGCAAAAAATCCACTGTCAATTGAAATCACTCCCCAAAATATAATGCATGTTAATATTTTATGCATATGATTAATTATAATTTATGTTATTGTGTCTTACAATACTGCTGAGAGTTTCAGCTAATAATACATCTACCTAATGTTTTATCAGCAAGGTTAAGCAAAGAACGTTATCTACATTTCATGATACGTTTAGATGTTAACATGGGACAATTTGCTTTTAATCCCTGGCCAGATCCACTGAATATGTATTTCCACTTACCAAATAAATTGCTTTTAGATTACCTTCTTTTGGTAAATATTTGTTCAGTGATGACACGTAACTTCCAGGCTAACTGAAGTATCATCGCATAATAAAGTCTTGCTAGGAAATAATTCTGTAATACTTCAAAAGCGAAATGTTTTCAAATACATTCAGATTTTCAAGTATTGGATTGCCTCTACTGTCCTCTTTTAGATGTTTTATTTATGTGTTTAGAGAAGAACCTTTTGATTTTGAGTTGTTTGTGTGGGGTGAGTTGACCTCGTGAAAGGCTCTTCGTGCCCTGGGTGTTTGGAAGGGGGAGGGGTACATAACTCATTCTTTATACAGATTCATAATGCTTCTCATTTTTCTTAACAGCTGTCTCTTGTACCGTGTCATTACTGACCTTTCTCAGTACTAAATTCATCCAAGCTTTTATACGTGTCTAGGCTGTGGTTTGCTCGGTGATAGCCCAGGATTTAGTTTCTGCGATTTTAATACTTTTCTATCTACAAATCAATGGAAATATCTTGCACAGTTTAGGTTGTAAAGACATGGTAATAAATTCACTGGTAATATATTGTCTTAATTGCTTTTCGTTGCTGGGACAGAGTACCTGACATTAACAGTAGGAAGGAAAGATTTATTTTAACTCACAGTTTCAAAATATCACAGTCCATTCACTAGTGGGTGGCTGGAAATGGTGGAACCACATGGGGGGACCACAGCTAGCACACAGCACTTCAGATCAGGCCTCAACTATACTCCCAGCGATCCCCCACTTCTAACAGTACACAATATTCATAGGTATATGAGGCTTCTGGGGTGCATTCCACATCCAAATCACAAACATAGATGAATTTTACAGTCCATGGTTTCAGCCTCAGCGCTTTGAGTAGTATTGACATCAAAGGCTAGATCTTTCTCATGAGAGGATTATCTGCACATTATAAGATATTTAGCAGCATTAGTCTGAATTAACACCTGCCCATTATGACAACCTCAGTTGTGAATCAGTATCATGCATTTGTACCAGTGGATACATCTAGGCAAAATTCTATGCCATGAACAGAAAGGTTATAAAGCATCAAGGAGAAAGCAAAAAATGTGTACTCCAATAAATATCATCTACAGAAATACAAATATAAATAACCCAAATCATTATAATCTACAAGTCCACCAATCCCAAGATACCACACCATGGAAACATAACATCTCTTCAGATTGTGCCCCAAAGAAAACCATCCTGAGAATTTTATAAGGTATGTTTCTCATCACAACTTTTTGTCTATTCCTCAACATTCTTTCAATAGCGTTCTTGAACAACAAAAATTTATCAGTTTCCATTTATTTTTAAAACTTCTTGAGCTGGAGGAACAGCTCAATGGTTAAGCGCTTGCTTAGCAAGTGCTAATTCAAGCATTAAGTAAATGAGTTCAATTCCCCAGCACCACATAAGGCAGGAGTGATGGTATATGACTCTAACCCCATCATCACTCTGGAGGCTGAGACAGGAGGATTGCCATGCATGAGTCCAAGGCCAGCCTGAGCTCCACAGTGAGTTCAGAACCAGCCTGGTCTGCAGAGCGAGACTGTCTCAAAATTCTTTTTTCCAAAATTCTTATTATTAGTAGTATGTATTTCAATACAGAGTAATTGCATTCAACTTGGGGGTACATATTGCATCTTAATTGGTTTTACTCCCCATTCCATTTCCTTACCTTCTCGCTGACCTCTGTCTCCTTCACAGTCCTCAAAAATCTCTTTGTCCTACCATCACTATTTTGTTCATATAGTTATTTAAGATTTGGGGTTTTCATTCTTGTAGACCTTTTTTTCCTGCTGCTCAAAAATGAAAAAAAAAATCATGCGCTATAATTTGGCATACTTTCCCAATACTGTAGAAGAGATATTTTCCCTTATAGGATATGCAGTTTCTTAGAATTGTCTATTGTCCCTAGAAGCTAATCATTGACTGTTAATTTTTTTCTTTCATTTGTCAACAGAAGTGAAAACAGTAGTTGGTGTGCTTACCTACTTGAGTGTAACTATTACATCAATCAGCATCCTTTTTCTAGGGTCCTTCATGATTTCTCTCCATAATTATACATTGTTTCCCTTTTAAACCATTTTTAACTTTAGCTTTAAGAGCACATATAAATTTACTGAAAATGGTTAAAATCAGACATAGAATCAATCAGAATCCGTTTCCATCGTATTTATACAAAATCTACTGGAGCAATTTTCTAATTCTGAAAATTAAAATATTGCAGCACGTGTATGTCTACCCACCATCTCCCTTGTTTACCCTCCACCCGAGATTTCCTCAGCTCATTTGGTCCAAATAAGTCCAGTGGGCGGCTGAGTGAGTTCTTGAATTTGCAATGAGATGGGAAGAATCAAGCCGGGCTGAGGCAGTGACTGCTGGACCTTAAGAAGCAAATTTGGGAGGTGAAGAATGAATAGAGACCCTGATTCCTAACATCCATCCTGTGTCCGTTAGCCTTAAAATGAATATTCTGGGATTCTTTTTTAAAAAACAATGTATATTATTTTCATTGTTTATGTTCCTTGGGAAGTTTATGAATATATCAGAAAGGGACTGAGTGTAAATTCCTTAAATGCCATCATTCCTGTGTTAGAATGATATTTCACAATAAATCTGTTTAAATGAGGAGAAAGCAACTAAAACATGACGATATGCAATTTAATAGTTACCTATGTTCCTAATAATAGGAAACCAAGGGAATAGAGTTAGGGTTAGGGTTCAAGGTTAGGGCTGAAAGTTTCTTCATGTCTTGCATAAGGTTGGCCCTGCTATTGTTGATACTATTGAAGAAATAAGTTTGGAGGTATAATTTTTAAAGTAATAAATGATGTTGAAACAAAAGCCAGTTAAGATCAGCCAAATTATATCTGAGGATAAACAAACATGACATTAGCCTGAAATATGAAACTTTTAAAAGTCATTTTCTATCTTTTGGGGAATTAAAAGACACAGCACGTCGTCAGTCAAGGGCTCAAGATTTCAATGCAGAGATTAGTGATCAATAGCAAAATACGTCTTTAAGCACAAAGAGAGATAACTACATCGATTTATTTTTTAAAGTCTCTTGCTACCCTATTGGCTCATAAATATGCCCGGGTACATTGCCTCCTAATGTCACTAAATGGCATTGCCATGCACATATTTGCCCAAACTCATAACTGGAGAATTGCTCATACCTCACAGGTATTCATCAGATATGCATTTATAGTCCATACTGAATCCCTAAGTAAATATGTTATCTTGGCTTATCAAATAGATATTGATTTTAAAAAATCTTCCACCAGCACCACGTTGCCATCACCTCTTGTGAACTGCTTTGAAATCCACCCTGCCACCTTCCTATCTTCAGTCTTCACAGCTGCCATATCACTTCATCCCTGGAGGTGCCAGTTGGGAGCACTGGTATTTAAATGCCATCAGGGGCTCTCCATAAAAAGTCCAAAGCATTTTCATAACTCTTAAAAGTAAAAACCAAGCCTGTTCTTTTATAAGGATGTTTAAAATGGCCGATTGATGTCTGAATCATTGCTACCATTTTTTTTTTTTTTACATTGAGAAAGCTGTGAGGCCTTCTCTGAAATCCCACGGACATGCCAAGTACACTCGTGTCTTTGCCCTTTTTCTTCCCTCTGTTGGACATAAACTCCTTCCGGGCATTTACACGGCTCTTTTCTTCCTTCATGCAGACCTAGTTCAAATGATCTTCTGAGCAAAGTTTTCTGACGTTTCTCTCCAAAATAGCAGCTGCATTAGTCTCTGTCTCCTTAGCTGCTTCATGTTAGTGGCTTTCATAGCCCCCGGCATTGTATTATCTTTGCATTCATCTGGATGTTTATTTTACCTCTTACCTTATAGAGTGAAGGGAGGTAGACGGTCTTTGTCCGAGTCGCTAGAACCGTGCCTGATGGGGAGATGCTTCAAACATGCTAGTTGAATAGACATATTGATTTTTCTCACAAGCAAAACGTGACCTAAAAGAAAAAAATATTTAACATCAAAATTAGTCAATGTAATTTTTATTTTTCTCAATACAAAAAATTGATAAATATATTAACAGTTATGCCCTTTGGCATGACCTTTAAATAGATGCTATTTGTGCGTGTTGGTACTTTACTCATAAATTTCGCTCCCTGCACCATTTTGCTCAGTTATTTTCTCTCCATCCTTGAGGCTTCTGAGACTCCATGACACTTATGAGTCACCATAATTACTTGGAACAGAAAGGAGTGATTTTACCAAGTTCAAAGCATTAGAGATAAGTGAGAAAAAGTCTCTCTACTTCCCTAAATGGATTTGTTTTGTATATATTGATGTTTTCTGCTGTTCATTTCTTTCTTCTCCAAGGACCATGAAATAGTGTCTCAGAAGATCTATGTTCCACTATTAGAAACTGAGATTAAAACATTCCAGGCCAAAGAAAACACAGCTGAAATCTCATTCTGAGTCATTCAGAGATTAAAGCTCTGTGGGTGATCCAATTCCCCTTGGTTTGTGAGGAAAACAGACAGTTGTTTGTCAATTTTCTTAAAAGAAAACATGCATGAATAACCCATTGTAAAATAGGGTGAGTCAGTGGAATTGCTACAGAGCATGTTTTATTTTGAGCTCTGCAAATCTGTGAATATTGTCGCAGGACTAGTTTTAGTTCGTTGGCATTAAGTGGTCTTATAAAGAAACTACTCTTAAGTATGGCACTCACTAGAAAGCATCGTAAATATGAAATCATCTATCAACATCCTAATGGATGACTCTATGTCTTTCCCTTTTACCTAATTTAATACTACTTTTGGTCACTTGATAAATGCTCTTCAATTACAGAGATAGCTATAATTATGTAGACTGTGAACTCCAAGAAGTATTGCAATCTTTAAAAGGTGATTTTGTTTGAGTCCTTTGTTATCTCTGTACATTGTCTCACATGTTTAAAACTATTCAAAATGGAATTTGTGGAGACTTAAATCCTTGAAGACAGATCAATTCTGCTGTTATAAAAAAATAATGTGATAAATATTGTGAATTCTTACATTCAGGATCCAAACCCATTTTAAATCCTTTGTTAAAACTTTCAGGTCCTTATTTTATACATAGTTATATTTGTCTTATCAGGCTAATAGAATCATAAATGCTGTGGTCTCAAACTGATGGATTAAATTGATGGATTAAAATAAGGGTAGCCTTCTTTTTATCGATTTTATGCAGGTACTTAATCTATTATCTTACTGAAGCCTCACATAAACTTTATGTGAAAAGATTATGTATGTCACATTTTACATATAGGATGAGTAAGCAATACTAAACAATGTATACAACTTGCTAAAACAAACTAGAGTCAGCCATTAATAAATCCATGTCTCCTTGTGAGCAAATTGTGTGTTTTTCTGTTCTACCATAATGCTTTCAAGAAACAAAGTACTAAAAATACAGTAAGAAAATTATGATTTTTAAAGAACCAAGTTTTTGGTAGGTTAAGTATGTATATAAAAGAAATGTTGAGTATTATCAATAGTATTTGAGGTATTTTTCTATGAGGGTTTAAAATGTTGATTTTTACGGGGTGGTTGTTCAACAGGGAAAAGTAGGTTCATCCTAAGTACTTCATATTTCTCTTCGCTTTAAGAACATTAGAAAGTCTGAAAACTCCAAGCTCCGTGACTCTGCTTTGTTTTCTTTTAAGTTTTCACAACACTAAATCCTATCTTTTAACTGTTTCTTACCTCAAGTGTACAAGAAATGGAAAGAGTGGGAGAGATGACTTCTGTCAGTAGACAGAGAATGTTGACGTTGATAAAGGCTCAGTCCTGAGTGTATCATCTAAATGCATTTCCAGTGGGAAGCTAGTAAGCAAAAGAATGTTCTTAAAACTCTCCCACTACTGTGCAGAATTGCCTTGTCCATTGAGACAACTTAGTATCTCTGTAAGAGAGGTTTTCTATTGTTCTATTTTTTAAAATGACTATGTCAGCTTTAATGCTGTTAATGGAATGTTCTGAAGAATGAGAGCTTGGAAATACTCTTGGTGGAGACAAAGCTATATTTAAAAATATTTAAAATATGTAGTTAGTGAAGGGAACATCTCCGCACCGATTATGCTATTTTGGTAGACATGATATGATTAGGTTTTAAAATCATTCTGTCCCTCGTATCACTTCTGTTGGATTTTTTTGGTTTCCTGGTAATTTGCATCACTGTGTGTTTATATATTTGTATGTAAATGTTAGAGAATAAGAGGTACCCAAAAAGACCAGGTTTTTTGACCACAATATACTAGATAATCTACTTATACCCGGAGACTAATAATTTTATTTTTATTATGAGTATTTTTGCCATTTTCTTCTAGTTTTCCCTTTGCAAATTCAGAAAACAAAGAACATTTTTCTCTGTTTGTGCATGTTCATTTTGATAGGTTATCATCATCCCTGCATTAATATTTTTTAGATGTATCTTCTATATACAGTTCAATCAGTATTTACTAAACATCAGAAGTGCCAGAAACTTTCACATAGTGGGTAATTCTGTGCATCTCCTTTCTTGGTGGCTGTGGAACTTGTCACCCACAAATGACGGTGAAACCGAGCTACACCTTAGCGTAGTGATTGTCTTCTTTTCACAGTCATTTTGCCAGTGTCACAAACCAGCAGCTCTGCTGTTGTGGTATCTAGAAGATTCCACTCACTTTTATTGACAAAAGCGGATCATACAAGAAATGTGCTAAACTGAAACTTGTCACAGTGTGACACCGAAACATGACACTTACAAATGATGACAGATTGCACAGCAAAAGTTTTCTGCGCTGGGTTCTGATGAGTTAATTGCATGTTTCCGCTTTGCTAACAGATAGCACTCACCTTGAGGGGGTACTTTCTGCACATCAGTGCATTTCACTGGGCACATGGCAAAGACTTGAGAGGAAAAGATCTACAAGAATTCTAGTTTCAATGTGCTTTTTTACCTCTGGCAAACCATTTAAATTCTTTGTAATTTACATTTTTGATTTCTAAGGCAAAGAAGTTGAATGAGCCCGAAATTGCGATTTTTGTTATTCAACTACACATCATTATAAAATAATGGGCAAAACCCAGTGATGTTCCCAATCACCTGATACATCATGATGTCTAATATCTGTCATGTGAGTTGGTTGAATTTGCTGGGTCAAAATCTTGATTGAAATAGTGATGAGTAAGGTAAATGAATACCACTTGTTTCTTTCAAAGAGGAACTGGTGGTACCACGAATCACAGAGACATAAACAGCAGGGAGCCCTTGCTTCCTGTGTTCCATGTGCCCAGATGGGGCACTGTGGAGAAAGCACTCTGGGCAAAAAATCTAAAGCTGCCCATGTGGCATAGACCTGTGGTCTCAGGACTCTGGGAGAGTGAAGCAGGAGCATCTCAAGTTCGAACCTTTCAAAACCAAGATCTGGAGAAGCAGCTCAATGGTTAAAGCACTTTCCTAGCAAGTCCTAAGTACCTCAGTTTGATTCCAGAGCAACACATAAACTGGGCGTGGTGGCATATGCGTGTAATCCCAGCATTCCAGAGGCTAGGACAAGAGGACTGCCTTGAGTCCAGGGACAGCCTGGGCTACCCAGTGAGTTTAGGGTCAGTCTGGGTGACAGAGTGAGACCCTGTCTCAAAAAAAAAAAAAAACAGAACTAAAAAAATAATTAGCTGAGGTTGTAGCTGACAGTGAAAGCCTTGTGTTTAATCCCCAGTATTACAAAAAGAAAAGAACTTAGTAAGCAGAGAATTCTCTCTGGCTGCAACGTGCTATGATTTTATGATTTAGACTTGAAGAATTCCCATGCTAACTTGGGCTGCCATATGACAGAATATGAAAGGTCTTATTGATAACACATTATACCACAGAGTGGGTGCTGGCTTAGAGTGGAGAACCACAAAGCCATTTTATATTCTGAACAAATGTGCTACATATGGATTTTATTATCTTTCTTCTCAAATCTTTTCCCATCTTTCACAGACTAGTGTGGAATGTGTTTGAATAAGGAACATTTCTCTCAACTACTCTCTAAAACAAACTGTCAAATTATCTACTGCGAACTACCTAATCTTAAGATTTTTTAAAAAATTAGTAAATTTACTAAATAAACAGTTGTTTCGATATTAGAGTTGCTTTTGAATCTCTCTGAAACAATTTAATAACCAAAGTCTAGGAACTGTGACTTATGTGGCCTATGAATTGTGAACTATGCTGCCAACAGTTAGCAAATGAGCTCATTATTTATATAAGAGAATAAAATCTGTTAAGATCACTTTAAGCAAGAAATAAGGGTATTTAAGGAAAGTAAGAGTATTATCAGGTCTCCAAGAATGTTAAAGCTATTGATCTCACCCTATTACCTCAACTTTGTTTTCTCCATTGTACCTCTACTCTTGTTAACTAGTAACAAAGGTAAGATCGTAATGCATAGTTATGAACACAAGCAATTCATCTTATATTTGTCTTGCAAATCAGACACTTCAAACTTATGTCTGTTTTTGTTTTTTCAACTTGGAACACATGATCCCTTTCCCCTGACTATATTATTTTGTTAAAAGGAATTAGAGGCAAGCTGCCTAGGCAGTTTGAATTCTTCAGTCCTCTGGTGAAAAGCACAGGTAGCCAACTCCTGGCAGTTCTGCCTTGACCAATCTTGCATTTATCAACCAAACTGGCATGCCCTTCTGGCATGAAGAAAGATAGCCCTCAAAGTAAAAACACTCAGTTCAGCAACGCTTAATTGATCACTTCTGCGCTTGATACAGAGTAGAAGTTGCAGTGACAGCTTCCAAGAGGGGTAGGCAATTCAGTCAGAGAGGGCGGGGGAAGGCTTAACTAAGGACTCTTTGTCTAGAGGCCAGAGAGTCTGCTTTAGCCACTATGCAGTGGGAAACTTACCTTCAAAGTTCCTAATAGCAAACGGAGATGTGTAGGCTGCTATTTCGAATTGACGTGAGCACAGAGCAGAAATAGGTGGAAGCTTAAAATCAAAGAGAGTATGTTGTGTAAATTATCAAATAAATACTACAAAACACTATATGTTAGTAATAATCGGTTTAGACTAGATGGAAAATATCATTTTAAAATCTTTCCTTGGTATGGGTTTCATGCTTATAGTTAATTTAACATTACAGCCCCTTTTAAAAGTACGTGTGTAGGAAATAATGTAATCACTAAATTATGAATGTTAAGGCAATGTGACACAACGTGAGGAAACTAGGACCAGATAAGGAGAAAACACAGATCTATAGAGAAATGCAATATTTGTCACATATGTGGAGTGTGCCTGTAACACAGGAAACGAGTAGGGTGCCCTATTAAAGGAAAACCAAGTTATTATTTGAAAATGCTTCATGAAACGCAATCATATATTCTTAAGGACTACCCCACCCTGTTTCTGTAATTCAGTACTGTCACGTGACCGCCAGTCTGGGCATGTTGTGTTTTATTGTGGTACAATCTAGAAGCGTTTCGGTGTGCCTAAAGGTACTCCCTACAGTACGATAGCCATCCCTTGGCACAGTGCTTTGACACTACTTTGAGAATGAAAAATCTTTGGGAAAATAAACTGTTCTCTTCTTCACTTCGTGCCGCAAAACTCAGTGTCTGTTTTGTTGTTCCATTGTTTTTCAGCCCCTCTCACGGATAAGCCACCCAAGCTTTTGTATCCTATGGAAAGTAAGCTGACGATTCAGGAGACTCAGCTGGGTGAGTAATTCCTTAATTACAGTTAATACGCTTTTTTTCCCCAAACGCTCTGACAGTTAATAAATCTAGACTGTAACTACACAATATACTGAGCTAAAGACATGTGTAGCCAGTATTCTCTTCCCTGCAGTGTGTACTTTGGGACTGAGCTAGATGCTGTTTACATGATTGTTGGGAAATGAGATAGGCTGAAGAATTTAGTAATGGCCTTAGAGTGCCATGTTATCACGTGTGAATTGGTTTGAACACAGGCAATATGGAAGTGCTTGACTGATGATACTCTCCATTCATACATTAAAATGCAGCTCCTGGGCTGGAGGAATGGCTCAGCGGTTAAAGCGCTTGAGCTAAGCGCTAAGTCAAGTGCTAAGTACCCGAGTTCGATTCCCCAGCACCACATAAGCTGGGCGTGGTGGTGCGCGCCTGTAATCCCAGCACTCGGGAGGCTGAGACAGGAGGATTGCCCTGAGTCCAAGGCCAGCCTGGGCTCTGAAGTGAATCCAGGACCAGCCTGGACCACAGAGCGAGACCCTGTCTCAAAAATAAATAAATAAAATAAAATAAAATAAAATAAAATAAATGCAGCTCCTGAGTTTGGACAAAAGGGTGCAAATTTACTAAAATAAATATTACCATTATGATTTAAAAGCATTTAAAAGTCTAGTCCAATATAGCAGAAATGACAATAATAAAGTTTTGGAGAATATACTTCTAAAATATGAATAAGTGATCTATGGTTTTGGAACCAGTAGACTTGGACATAAAACCATGGACAAAATATGTTTTGATAGAAAATATTCAGTTGTATACAAGTCATAATTCTAACTTGTATATCTTAGAGATAGAGATCTTTTAGTCTGATTTAGCTACTTCCACTTATTGTAAATTATGGAAAATTTCCTGATAATTATAAATATATACATATAAATATATACGATATACTTCATTTTATTTTCTTAGCCTTTATTTTATTTGAAGTGTAGTACATGTATATATGTATATAAATATATATATATGCATATCAAAAACTTTTATAGAAAAATATTTGCTTTTAGTGACTTAAGTATAAAGATTTTCAAAAGTGGGCCACAGGAATAGCACAGTGGTTAAAGTGCTTGCCGTGCAAGCACAAAGCCCTGGGTTTGATTTCCCCATCACTACATAAAATGTGTGTGGTGATGCATGCCTATAATCCCAATACTCAGGAAGGAGGCTGAGGCAGGAGAATTGCTGTGAGTGCAAAGCTAGCCTTGGCTACATGACGAGTTCAGGACCAGCCTGTGCCACAAAGCAAGACCCTGTCTTAAGAAAAAAAAAAAAAAACCTACCTAAAGTAAAAATAATCCTGTACATTTATGTTGCTAAGAAGTTTTTACATTAGTCATTTAAGAATGAAAGTGTATTTACACTATGCATCAAAAATAAATGAGTAGCCCAGCCCTTAAGTAATCTATATAAGTTAGAATTTGTATAAAAATTGTAATTTTTCCAAGTGAATAATAAAAATGTGATAATTTTTACTAGCCACATAACCAAGTTACATCACAATAAAACAAGATGATGGTATTCAAGCCTATAAAATTAGTGTAGCCAGTGAATTTCTAACCCTGGAAATGTTTGTATTTGCTAACTTTGAGTCATCAACATATGCAGATTTTATACAGGTCAGGGTATTCATATATTTCTTTGATAACAAATTTAAGCCTTTAGGATTAATGTCATATACGCAAAGGTAGTATTATCATTGTCATTCTGAGAAGAAAGACTATATGTAATGTTAACACAGTGCCAAATACAAAATGAACAAGCATACTAAAATTGAATTTTGTATTTTGCCCATGCTGCTGTCATATATTAAATTATGTATTGTTATTATATAAGCAGGTTTTGAAATGTAAGTCATTTTTGTGGTAGTGGAGGTTGACCCCAGGGCATTTGCACTGAGTTAGATCTCCAGCTCATTTTGATTTAGAGATGAAACCTTCCTAAGTAGTCCAGGCTGTGCTCGAATTTGCCATCTTCCTGCCTCAGGCTCCGTGAATGCTAGGACCACAGGCATGCCACACCATGTCTGTCTCTTGAAATAAAAGTTCTCATGCTTATATGGACTTTTCAATGATTATTAGGAATATGTATTTCTAAGGAGTTGTGTAACAGTTTTAAAATCTTGGGCCAAGAAAAAGGAAGTTTGTGGAAGTAGTTATTGTAATGAACACAAAATTGAAATGCTTGTGTTTTCAATTATATACCTTTACCTGAAACATAATTAGCACAATTTTCTGGCTGATGGTTGCCCATTGAGTTTTTTGTTGTTGTTGACACTGAATTTGGGTAAATCAAATTGTTCCTTACTTACCCCTACTAACATGTCTTACAAAATGGAAAAATACTGTGAAACTTTTTTTCTATATATTACTTTTCTTTAATGAAATCTTAAAGACTAATCACATCAAAGTAAAAACGTGTACTCACTTGAGTACATGAATTCCTTGCTAATGTTAGTGGGTAAATAAGTATTTAAAAAGTGCAAATAGAAAGTAATACTAAAGACACAAAAAATGTCTCAAGGTGCCTCAAACTTGCTTGGCTTGTATACTTGTATATGTACTTTGACTTTTCACTTCCTGGAGAACATAACTTTTGTCCCTTCCGTATTTGAAAGATCTTCGAATTCCAATAGGTTCAACCTGTGATTACCATTTCTAAGTAAGGGGAATTGAATGAAGAGTCATGGGGTGGCAATAGGAGGGTGAGGGTGGAGCTGTAAGAGGGGTCCCCTCTTAGGGGACAGTGGGAATTTCATTGGCCAAAAACTTAGGTGTCTCTCTTAACCTGTTGCTAAATTAAAAGTTGATCTCAGAATAGGATGAATATAGCAGCTATAACGAGCAAAATAATCCAGAACAATATAAACTTGAGTTGACCCACGCCTAGTGATCTCTCTGTAGCATCCTTACTAAATTATAAACGCATCCAACCAACTCGAGTAACTAAGTTTATTGTTTCTCTGGTTTCTTCTCAAGTATGTGCAATTCATTCATAAATCATTCTTACTCAATAAAGGACTTCAGTAAAGTCCTAAACATCACGGATTTGCCTTTCATCTCTACATTCACCATTCACTGCCATCTGCTGACCACGCTGCCTTTTCCTTTTCTCCATCGTGTCCCTTTCTTCTCATTCTAATTCCTTCATCTTCCCCAACTGCAACGGTCTGGACTGGTAGTTAGCATTCAAACCGTTGTTGAAAGGGAAGGCAGTAAAGCAAAGTACTTCGGAATCAGTACTATACCGGTATCTGAATTGGTATCTGAATTCATGGAAACTATGTAAATGAGTGATGGGTTTGAGTTACCCTCAGTATGTGCTCACAATGTGGCATTTCCTCTTTAAGTGACGCCTGTCTGTGTTCTTTCTAAATGTGAAAAAGAGAACTTTGTCAGTTTGAAATAACTTTTAGGCATCAGCAAATATATGGATAGTGCTTTCTTGGGCAGAAGGCCCAGATATCACACTATCCACTTCTGAAGGTCAATCCAAGGGCTGAGCTGGACTTGATTCTTTCAGGCTGCTGGAGTCCAGGGAATAAAAAGACAGACACAATTGACTTGCTGAGCTTGAGGGCCGCAGATGTCATTCAGAGATCTGTCCTGCCTGTTATGGCTAGGAGCCCACTTTCAGAAGCTTCCAGAGCAGTGGCTGGCATATTCCATTGCCACCAGACTTTCAAAGAGCAGAAATCCTCCTCAGCCTTGACTAAGTATGGCATATTATGTTTTACAATTCGGACGTTACTGAGAATTATTATTAGATATGCAGATCACTAATTTATTTAAAGTTTTAAGAATAATTATACAGGTTAATGGTAGAATTTGGGGGAAATGGAAAAAAGAAATTGATCTCCTGTACTCTAAATTTTAGGTACAGTTGGCTCCCATCCGAAAATAGCTTTTTCATGGCTCCCTTTACATCGATGTAAAAATCATATGATTTTTATATGTTGCTAGAAATTTGGATTTTCTAAATTTTCATTATTATAAATAATGATATGATGATCTTCCCCTTTACGTTTTCCTCCAACTTTATAATAATTCCAATAGGACACATTCTTAAAATGGAAAAAAATATTGGATAAAAAGAAAGTTGGTTAAAGACTCTTGTTACAACTTTTTTAAAGAATTCTTACCAGAGAAATTATACAAACCTCCTCTAGAATTATATAATGAGTATCTTCCTTTTGAATGTTTAATAAAGTATTTTTGTTACATAGAACTCTTAAAATATATTTTGTATTGATAACATAATCACCTCTACTCTTTTCAGTTTTTAAAATTTATCGACTCATTCTGTTTTCACTCACTTCAAATGGCCTCTCTATTTTGAGTTTTTCCATATTTAAATGGTTTCAAGTGAATCTTGTTGGATTAGGAACTGAATGTGGTTGATGAATTGCAGAAACCCGATTGAGCATCTCATTCATTCCTTTCTCTTGCTCATCTCTACATTCAACCTTCGTTTCAATTCTGTGTGTCTTAATAAAATAGCCGTCAACTTTGTGATGTATTCTGGGCCTATGGAATGTCTGTAAATATGAGCTGATAATATGGTATATATGACGCAAAAAGCCCATGTCTTCAAATTTTCTGCTAGGTAATTTAATAAAGAGACCAAGTGGCAGAAGCTGCCCAGTAATCTTAGTTTTCTTTGCTAATTATTCTCATTTTTTGGATTTACTAAAACACAAAAACTTGGTGTATCAGAGTGGGTAACAGGGTTTCACCTGATGTTAACATCTAAAGGAAAGTAGTTAACGGTGTAATGAAACTGCAATTTTTACATAGATCCTGGTGAATGTACGTAGATGTATGTAAGTTTTTCCAATTTAATTATAGATCATATTTAAATGCCACATTATAAATTAACTGGAACTCCTTGGCTTGTTCAATCATAATGAGGTTTGAAAACATAAAACTCAGGTACATTGAGGAAAAAGAAAGATATAAATAGATATAAGAAACTAAATTATACTTTACTCTTCTGCTAAAATAGGTAATTATCAACCTAATTATTAAATGTACTCTACCTCTAAGTTTTGTATGTTCTGCACATACACAGAAATCTCTTTATATATAATTCATGAAATATATTCTGTTAATCCTAAAAATATGACAGTTGGTTCTTTTAATAGAATAAAACCCTATAGGAAACTATTTTATGCAGTGAAAATTAGCCCTGTGATATTGGTTTTCTAGGTCTGTATTTTCATAACTTTTATTGTCTGAAAACATAACACACCTTTTCTGAATGATTACTAGTCTGTCTTAGAAACTTGGGAAAATTTTTGTTTCCTTTCTAGGGTAGAGAAGTACTAACAGTACTCCAGGGGAAAAAATGGGTTGATGACTAATCTGCTGCCTCGTTCATGCAGTACCATTGGTTCTTTAAAAAAAAAAAATACCATCTTGCTAAGTTGTGCAAGTGTCTCAAGGATGTCCTTCCTTCCCACAGATGTGGATGGAAGAGAGCACGGACTGGGTTTTTTTTTTTTTTTTTTTACCTACAGTTAACTCTGCTTCATATGATAAGCAAATGTAGTGCTATTGGAGGGATTTTATCGCACTGTGGAGAATATAAGATGCATACTTTCACTGACAAACTGAAGTTAAAAATAAAAAAAACAAAGTTTTTCTTTCTACTATGGAGAATTATAATAATATTCAGAGTCCATTTTTTAATGAAAATGATGTACTTAGTGGCTCATATGCGGTATGCCACTCAGCACAGCTCTACTTTTCAAAGTAAATTTTACTAGACATAAGTTAGAGCCTCTGGACAACTAGATACCATTAATAAAATAGGTCATGACAAAAACTGGTATTGTCCTTGGTTATATTGTCACCATTCAGTTGTATTCAAACTAAATGTTTTTTTCCCATTTTATTGATATGTATAAGTGCAAAATTTAAGGTTTACAATGAAGTTGAACATTTTGTGCACATATGTATCTTGTCAAGGTGACAAGGACTTCACCACGCTCCTTTTGTCCCTCCCCCTACTCTCCCCTCCCTCCCTCCACACCCTAACCCCCTGGTTCACTTTGTTTTTCGTTTTAAGTTCCATAGGAGTTGTGCTCTGGGTCTCTCATATCAGAGAGACCATTCGATGTTTCACCTTCTGCCTCTGACTTACTTCACTAAGCATGATGTTCTCAAGTTTCTTCCATTTGCATGCAAAAGCCTCCACGCTGTTGGACTTTATAGATGCATAGTATTCCATTGTGTGTAAGTACCACAGTTTGTGTATCCATTGGTCTGTTGATGGGTATTTTGGTGTCTTCCATATTTTAACTATTGTTAGTTGTGCAAACCAAATGTTTTATATCGTGATAAATGAAAGTGATAACTCCTAACATCTCTTTTTGTCTAATAATTTATATTCAAAACCAAAAGGCATCTTAAATATTCTAGTTCTCACCTGAAAAATATGATTTGTCATAGCAATATTTAGATTAGTATTTCATAACCTTTAATTTTAAGTCAGTAAGTTGAAAATAGTATTAATAGGTCACTATATGATCCAGTCATAATGAATCTCACAGATGATCAAATTCAATGTCTTTAGTGGCAGAGAGAAGCAATAGGTCGGGGAAAACTGCAATTCTGCATGTTTGTTTTAAATCTGCTGTCTAAGCAGGAGTGTTGCTTCTTTTTTTAGGCGTTATATGCTCAAGTCCTAGTGTTAGGACAAGTTTGAAACCCCTAAAAAATGTTAGGGTTAGCATAGTTCCTATGTGCCAGTGATACCTAAAAGTTCAGAAGACTGTTTGGTTTGTTTAAAGGTTTTAGTAACCAAGACAGGGTGAGTCTGTTCTCTTACCTTGAAAAGGGGCCAGAAGGAGAGATGATGGAAAGAAAAATATGAAGCCGAGAAGTAGTGCAATACAGAGTGCTGTGAAATGCCCAGGCCTCAGTCCAGTCCCTTTGTTAGCAACTAACGCAAATTACATAGATTCCTCTTGTGCTGTAGAACTAAGAATACTACTTTTTTGATACTGGTCAGTCAAGAAACAAACTAGGTGTAAGTCTTCACGATTACAGACTTTACCGGGTGGGGGGATTGGGGAGTCTTGAAATTATCAGATAAAACCCTTTTGATTTTACTGATGAGAAAACAGAAACCATAAATTGCTCCATGATTTTGACATAAAAAAATTGACAAAAACGAGCCACCCCCGCACATCACCATGTCCATCATGTCATTGTCACTATTGCTGTCATTACAATGAAGAAGTGTATGGCAGTGGCTCTGAGATCAGGTTGTGATAATCGACTCAGCCACTGGCTCCTGGTGTGACCTTAGCCATGCAATGTTCGCTTCCCTGATCTCGAGGGAAGATGCAAAGAGAATATTGTGCCTATAGTATCACTGTGGGTATGTTATCAAATAATGCACATGAAGATTACCATATTACTGAGCATAGAAGTAGTCAGTTCATGTCTGCTGTTAAGAGTTGAGCTGTGTAAATGGTGGTATATGCAATTTTTTGAAAAGCATTTTGAATGCCAGTTCTTGTTTAATCATGCTTATATTCTTTCTAAGATGTCATACTCTGATAATAGATACAGGCCTTATTAGAGGATGGATAGAATTTTAGGAAATTGATTTCCATCACTGCTCTAAGAGGACATATTCATATCAAGTTTTGTACTTTAAATACAACTTTCTCTTATGGAAATTAGTGAGTTTAGATTCATAATCCATCATCAAAGCTATCCCAATGCATATAGAGACTACATAGTTATAGCAGAATACAATGACCATAGTCTTATTTTTAAAAAATTAATTGATGCTATGTCATGCAAATTTACAAATAACCCACAAGATAAAAGTATAAAATGAAAAAGTATTTTCTTAACAAAGAAAATTCTGGCATAATATATCTTATGACAAGAAATATGAAAAAAATTTTACAAAACAAAGCATCAAGCCATTATGCCTGTCAAGTTCCTCATGAGAGTTTTGGTGATAGTCATATTCATTTCACAGAAAAATACTGCATTTCCCATGACACACACCCTCATCACGAAGCTTTCTAAGTGGTCCTTAATGATTGAAGTTTTCCAGCACGGAAGAATGCTGCGAGTATCCTGTTAACAAGGACTGCCCCTGAGTTTGTAAAATAAAAGCCAATTTCTCAGGAGTAAGTCTATCCAAGGAACATTATGGTGTAGAATACCGAACGATTTCAGTACAAGAGCATGCATCACGTGACTGGCGTCCACTAAAATAGAAACTGTAAGACGTCTCACATCATCTGAAGTGTGACTATAAAGAGAAACGTTCATCCATGTATTTTTCTCTTAAATTTTGGCCAAATAACTGAACACTCCTAAATTATATGTAGGTGCTTAATGAAAAATAATCTGTACTTGAATATGATTGTAAAAATAAGCTACCAGTACAGCATTCCGGTCCCACCTTACTCTACCAACTTAGTGTGTTCCTGCACATAGGTGGGTAAACAAAATCATCGTAATTTCAGAGAACTGTCCCCGTCAGTTTTGATGGATCTTTAATTAGCAGTGGCTTACCATGTCAGCTCTGAGACACTGTCCCCTGCCCCCACCTTGTCTCTTTAAAGCAGCTAATGATCAATGCACGATTTATATCCATGAGGGAAATAGGCTATTTAGAGAAACTCTATGGTGGATAATTTTATATAAGAACCTTTTTTAATTGAGTAATCACCCCATAACTTTTGTCTGTGGTAATGCAGATTTTTCCGTTTTCATAAGATGAGGTTCATCAATATGAAACTGCGAGTGGGAATTCTCAGTAATCCAGACAAAGGCTCATCTGCCCAGCACCACGTACAACTTCCCCAGTCTGTCAGGGGAAGCGGAAGTCCTCATTGTGACTTTCTGTCTCTTCGTAGGAAATGGTAAATTTCATTCTCCAGCTCCACAGCCAACGCTATTTCATGTTAATCTCATTCTCTAAAATTGGCATGATATGGCAAATAAGTCACCAAAAGATTTGGTCACTTATGACAAGAGTATTTTTCTAAGGAATCTGTAGAACTTTTGACTGTCTTGCCAGACTTCGTTTTGTGGCACTGCATACTGATAAAATGATTGGCGTGGTTTCATTTGCTTTTACATAGTTTTTACTGGTGCAAGAGCCAGTTTCTAGGTTTTAAGGAATGCTTTTTCATTTTAATTGTTCTGGAATGTATGTTCTTTTCATTATATCATTGTGCCAATTGTTTCCTTTAGCTTAATGTGTATATATATATAGCCAAGAAAGTTTTCTTCTTCATATAGAAGTATGCATAACGCAGTTTAATTTGTAAATTTGAGAATAAAGCTACTTTGGGCTGCCAGCATAGCTCAGCGATTAGAGCGCTTGCCTAGGAAGCTTGAAGCCCTGAGTTCAATCCCCCTAGCTCCACATCATAGCTGGGTGTGGTGGCACACACCTGTAATCCCAGCACTAAGGAGGCTGAGGCAGGAGGTTGTCGTGAAATTTAGACAAGCCTGGGCTCCATAGTGAGTTCAGGACCAGCCTAGACTACAGAGCAAGACCCTGACTCAAAAAAAAAAATGAATAAAAATATTTCTAAGATTTGCTTAAACATATGTTCCCGAACATGCTAAATGTTTACATCAGTTCAGTGCAACAGTGAATCCATAAAAAGTTAAAATCTAGACTTCATGGTAAAAATCTTGTAATGAGGCCTCCTCAGTTTGCCACATATAAAGCCAATGGTAATTTCTCAGAAACACTAAAGATCTTTTTTTAAATGTTTGTGATTAGAATTTATAAAATTGATTTAGAACTATGGTAACCAGTTGAATAATAAGAAAGAAAATTGCCTGATGTGTTTTTTTTCCAAAATTCATCTGTATTAGCGTGAACCTTGCATCAGTAGTATTGTCAGGAGATACCTCTCCCCACCACATCTGCAGGAACCTGGAAAGGTATCACGCAATTGCTTAGGACTCCAAGAGAAAACTCGTTTCCCTCCCTTCCGCTTCGCCCTAGTGACCTTCTCCACAAACTCGCAGGCAACCTGTAGGTTTTCTGAGCTCCTTGAATGCTTATGTTTCTAGTTTAATAAAATCTGAGTACCCACCTCAGGCTTGCCTGCTGAAGAACTATGTTTCCCAAGTGCTGGTGGCTCTTATATCAGGAAGGTAGCGAGGAAAGTGCTTTGCATTTCTGAGGAAAAAAATGAACTTGAGTGCACTGTCAGATCAAGCCATCACTAGAAACGAAATACTTACAGCACAACAAATCCTAGGGAAATTTGAGATTATTACCCCAAATTTGCAGCAAGAAGCTATTTTGTGAAATAGCTTGGGGAAAGTTTAGTAAAAGTGATTTTATTTTCCTTAAAAGGAGAAGCGTGTTTCTGATGAACATGCATTTCAGAGGTGGTAATGTAATTATCTTGGCAACTTTAAGATTTTTTAATTAATTCATTACTTTTTTAGTGCTTTCCGAAATGTCCCGTTTTGACTAAAATCACTGAGGGTGCACTTAGATTTTTCTCCCACTCCCTTTCTATTATGAACAGGCTGTTCCTGAGTAGCATGAATATTTACTTCAGAATTATAGATCACATATTATACTAATTAATTTATACAAGTCTATTGTTAGCCGCAAATGTTATTAGAATAATTGCTTTTTGGAAAATGAAAGCTTTTCTCTATTTCCCATGAATAATTTGTATTCGCTCAAGAGATATTTATTAGGATTTGCTGCTAATTAGAGATGAGAATAATATTTTGTGTAATGGGAGATAAACAAGTAAAACTTATATTAGGCTAAAAGTGAGATTTTAGTTTCAGGTGAAATTAAGTGTCACAGAGATTGTACTTGGCTATGTATGAAAAAAGTGTTGACTTGAGAGGGAATCTGAGTGCTATGAATTGTAGGACAGAATAGGATTTGATTTCCTTCAGACCTTTTTTATGTGCTCAAAATAGAGACCTGAGGCAAGCCATAAATAATTCAAACAGGAATAATCCAAAAACTTTATTTGTATCTCAAGCACTTGACTGTTTCAAGCAAAACTCAAATGAATGTGTGTGTGTGTGTGTGTGTGTGTGTGTGTGTGTGTGTGTGTGTATTTGTTGACTAGCTTTGCCGACGCAAATTACTTGCATTCTTTTTAACTTGCTTTTTTCTCTTCCGGATTTCACTGGGGCAAGCTTGGTAATGGGTTTCAAACTTAAATTCTGAACGAAATGCCCTTCTTTTCGTCAAACTGGAGTTGTCTGTCTCCTAGCTGAATTTTGTAGCGTTGGGGAAGGGATGATGTGGGTGACTCTTTCCTCCCTGCCTTCATCAAGGTATCATTACATTTTATTGTACCAAAAGAGGCTCTGTGGTCTCGTACTTGATTTCCTTAGCTCTTGTGAAGATGGCTGCGTACACAAATAGCTCCTCACCTTCATATATATATATATATATATGAGAAAAAAGAATCATGTAGGTAGAATCACAAGAATCGCATGGGTAAATGATCTGTAGCAATCTGGCACCACAGAGAAAGAGTTGCATTGTTTTTTTTTTTTTTAATCACAGAACTGTCAGGTTAACAAGAGTAGAAACATCTGTTAACTATTCAAGCATTTTTACTTATTCGTCTCTATCCTTTGGATATATTGGCACTGCTTTGTGTCCCTAGAAAACCCACAACTGAAGGGAGAAAAGGTTTATTGTTTTTTTGTCTTTTCTGTTTTATTTTTTTAAATTTTAAAATTGTTTTGCTTTAAAAACGTTCACATAACATAAAATTTATCTTTTTTGAAAATACATGAATTTCAAATTCTGTAACACATCAGAACCACGGGGTCTGGGGAATCAGTGAGCATCTATGTTCACCCCTTTTACAAAGGTGTTCACTCCTTTTCTATCTGACCTCTGTGCCTGTCTTTCTACCCTGCCATTCATGTTTGGGCTTTTCTATATTATTACTTCCGTGCATTTCGTAAGAGGAACACCCATCTTCTAGTCAGTAGTTTCTGCTTGGCCCATTTCACTGAGCATTATTGACTCGAGGTGGCCCCGTTTTTATTCAGATGCTTCATATATCTTTCCTTATGGCTGCATCGTATTTCTCTGTGTATAGGTATCACATCTTCTTTAACCATTCCTGTATGGATGGGCAGATAATTTGCTTCCAGGCTTTGGCTGTTATAAATTGTGCTGCTATAAACATGGGTCTGAATTTCTCTTTTTTGCTATGTTGACTTTCTTTTGGGAATATGCCCTGTAGGGCAGTAGCTGGATCAAACGGAATTTCCATTTTCAGCTTTCTAAGAAACCTCCAGACTGCTTTCCTTTGAGGTTGCATCAGATTTCATTCCCACCAACAGCAAAGCGGATTTCCTTTTTTTCTGCGTCCTCGCCAACAAATGCTGTTTTGGGGGTTCTTGATGTAGGCCGTTCTCACTGGAGGGAGGTGAAACCTTAACGTTGTTTTTATTTGCGTTTCTCTGATGGCCAATGTTAAAGAACACTTTTTCATGTGCTTGTTGGCCATTTGTACTTCTTCTGAGAAGTTTCTTTTTCATTTCAGCTGTCCACTTCTTGATGAGATTATTTATTTTAGGGGATTTTTTATGTTTTTCAGTTCCTTGTATATTCTAGATATTAATCCCTTGTCTGAAGAGTTACCGGTGGATATCTTCTCCCACCCTGTGGGTAGAATCTAACTATTTGAAAGGTTTATTCAGATTCACAGTTCACAGGTCTCAAGCCATTCATGCTCAGGCAACAATGGCAGAAGGACTTGGTGGGGTCTGAGGCACAGGAAAGCCATTTATCCTGTCCCAGCCAGTTTGCCAAGTGAAAGAAAGGTGGAGCCAGTGAGGGAGACATGTCCTTCCTGATCAGGCCAGCAGGGCCACCTCCCTCTAAGCAGGCCTCACCTCCTAATAGCACAAGGAATTGTTAGTGGATCAACTCACTGGATACAGTTAACCCCCATGATCCCATCACCTTCCACTTACAACCCATGCTACCTTACTTACATGTGAAGATGCGCCAAGAAAACGACCAGTGTTATCTTTGCCTGATCATAGCAGGTTTCATGAATGTAAAACAATTACTATATGTGGTCATATAAGTCAAAATTTGGAGCAGCAAAAAGTAGCGCTCCTGATAGGCAATCAGAGTTTTTATTTCACAGAAACAAAAACTGAATGAATAAGCATACCAGAATCTCAGTTTCATTTAAGAAAGTCCTCAGTGTAAATCGAGGTATTATTATACCAGAGTTTTTGCTTCAAAATATTGTGTTTGTTACTTAGAATACAAATGCACGTCCCTTCATTATCTGACCTCATTTTGTCTTCATAGTTTCATATATCCTCCTCCACACCACTGCTCAAACGCCCCAGATGTTGGAGCGGGCCTGCACAATTCTGTGCTTTATATCTACTGTACTCACCATCTGTAATCCCCTCCCCTGTCACCCTCTCTTGTACCTGTCTACTCAAATTTTAACACCCAGCTCATTGCCTCTCTGAAGCCTTCTGTGATGATACCAGTAGACATAATTAAATACTACCTCCCAAATGCAAGCAAGCCTCTTTTTCATGTCTCTAGGTGAGCACTTCTGTCGTCTTGTGTACATATCTCTGCGTGTCTGTTTTTCTTATTCCATTTGGGAGTCTTAAAGATTGACTATGATATTTTCCTCTCTGCATCCCTACATGTAGGTCAGTACTTGATGTGCAAGAAGATACAGATGCACAGTGTATGTCACATTCGCTAGAATTTAACTCATAACTAAACAGCAACATTTATAACTCACCTTTTTCAATGGCAAGGTGCTACAGAATAGTGGAACAAACCACAATAAAACTGTTAGCTTTTGTTTGATTGCCTTATGTGACTGAAGACTCCCCGTCATGGATGAGGAAGACAGATAGATTGAGAAACGCTCAGGAGTCTGGTTATGGAAGCTCAGTCATAAATCAAACCCAGATTAGACAGAGGAAGAAAGATCATCTGGATATCGAAGGGTGCACCAGAGCCATAGGTTGGCTTTGGCAAAAGAAATAGGGGTTAAAAGAACAGTTACATTTCACAGTTCAGCTAGGAAACTGGACAAGAGTAAAGAGATAACTGGCAGATTGCGTTTTAGGTGAATCTCTAAAAATGATCATCTAGACTATATGGTCTTCAGATAATAGATAAGAAATGGGTTCATTAGTTCATTTGCTGTTTTCTTATTCTCAGCTGGTTATCAAGTCTGCTAAAAGCGACACAGGTAGGCAGATAGGTAGGTAGAATGGTAGGTAAGTCAACAGTCTCCACAAGGACTTCATATTATGATCTTAGTTAATATCAGTATCGTCCTTGAACTTCAAGAAGAAGCCACTGTGTTCTGTCTTATAGTTTCAGTCATTATTGAGGGTCACCTTTCATTCACATGAGCTTTTACATAAGTCAAGACTCTGTGGTATGGCTTTTCTTGATTAGTTATAATTTCTCTGATCCTGGAGAGTCTTACATGTACAACGCATTTTTACATGTTGTGTTATTCTGTTTTTCATCCTGTGGTATACATTGTGCATCCTTTTCACAGGTTATAACCAAAGTTCATTTGCTACGTTCCTTCTTCACTCATCTGTTAAGTTTTAATTGGGAACAATACTGTTTTATTTTACTGGGGGAAAGGGCTCCAGGGCACAATCAGTTAACACACAGTACCTATACAGCAACAATGCTGTTTTAAATCCATGACTTTCCTACACTATTTATGATGATCTCTATCTTTATGGATTGCTTCGTTTTCATTTTATTTCCCTGTTAATTGATTTTGTGTCTCATCAAATAAGTCAGCTGGCAGTGTTTCAACTGAATATAAACTTGGCCTTGAAGTGCTTCTGTTATAGCCAGTTTGCTAAAACAAAATACCTTACTGCAATTTATGAGTGCAGAAATTTATTTCTCATTGTTCTGAAAATTAAAAATTCAAAGATCAAGATACCAGCAGACTTGGTGTCTGGCATGGCCTCTCTGCTTCACCAATAGTGCCCTTCTAGCTGCGTCTTCCACGTGGCAGAAGTCAGCACCTATCAGTGGCTTTTTTTTTAAATAAACGCATTAATTCTATTCACAACAGTGCAGCCCTTGTGACCTAATCATCTCTCAGTGCCCCCACCTTCCGATACCATCACTTTGGCGATTAGATTTCATCATGCTAATTTTAGGGGAACACAGACATTTGAATCATGACAGTTTCTTGGGTTTCTGTGGGGTTTTCCACCCAATCAGTCGCATGCCACTTAAGTCTACTTCTGTCCCATTTTGCCTATTTTCTCATTCCAAGTTTCGTACTTCTCTCTCAAGTACATTTTAACACAGACACTTTCCTTCTTCCACTGATCTTCAAGCATGAAATTTCTTTTCAAGGCACTTAGGAAAATGGAAGTACTTAGAATGTTCATGAACAGAGTGTCTTGTGAGCTGCAGAAGTGAATGTAAGGAAAGCTGTTGGAAGAGTCGACTGCTTCATCAGAGTTTTTACTCTTAAAAAGCAGTAAGTTACAAGCTACAATCCCTTCAAAACAGCAAGCAAAAGGCAGGTGGTTTCATTTCACTTCTTAAAATAGGCAAAGTGAAACTAAATAATTGACTTATCAATTTTTTATGACTATTAATCCCCTACACACAAAGTTAGCCTTGGTTAATTTAGAATTCACATTTTCTTTCTGAATATAGTTATCTGACTATATGTAGATAAATAATTTAAAGCCAGCTAATGAATGCTTCAGTATTTTCAGTAGAAACTTACGTAGACATTGGTAAATTATCTATTTAGAAAACCTGTAAACACTTGGTTCGAAAATAATGTCAGCTAAGAACTCCAATTAGACTTACAGCATTTGCTATGACATTTGTAGTGCATCTTCCACATATCTTGAAGATACATATTAATAATAAAGAACTTGGTAAGGTTTATATAGAAGTGGTAGTGCTTTTATTATGTAAATGTATGCTGTATTAACCTAAAAAAAGGAATTTGTAGGTCTTCCTATGTGCTGGCATTTACTAGGTGCAAGGATCTATAAACACTTGTATCAGAAAACACCCACGAATTATGAAAATGATTTTTAAAATGTTAAGTATAAGCTGGATGTGTAGTTCAGTCGTGGAAGTCTTTTCTAGCAATACCCTGAGTTCAGTCTCACCATGGCAAAAATAAAAATATTATGGTCACAAGTTGAGCAGAGTTTATTATACTCACAAGTTGAGCAGAGTTGCGATAAACATCAGTGACTAAAAGAACCAAACTATTTATTATCATTGCATAATATTGAATATAAAATAGAAGCTCCTTTTCTTCCGGCCTATAAGAATAATTGCTTAGGTGGGAGATGGCAAGATAGCACTGAGATTCTCCAAGTTGATCAAAATTGTGATCATATAATCATCAAATGCAGAAGGGCACAGGGGCACTTTATTTTTTACTTAATTGATAACACATCAGTTGTTCAAGTAACATGTGCTTTAATTGCTTTAATATTATGGCTGACTATCACTTTTAATGTCTTCATTGAAATAAAGGTCTCGGTATTATAACGTGTGGACATGAGCCATCGAGTAATGGTGTCACCAGTAATTAAGTGAGCATATCAGAGGCCTGAGGATATTGATGTATTTATGACAGTGAATCTTAACTAGGCGTGTACATTATAAAAAGTTAAGGGGTTTTGTAAAGTCCATACATTCATTTTCCTTAACACCATTCCTATCTCTGCATACCTCTAAAATCATTTATCTGTATTAAACCTGCTTTCTGTTCTTTTAGGGGTTTTCAAGTTCTAAAAATAGAAAATCATAATCATACACAGACATACACACAGCATCCCATATATCACCCATGAGGGTGGATCTGATGTATTTTGGTCATTGTCACCATCCTCGTTTTTCTGGACTGCATTTCTACGTATGTGAGGAAGCCAACAGATACACGTGGGTTATCTTAGCTGCGTGGCTTTTAGTATTAAGAAAGGAACATTCTACAACTCAGGTATATAGGAACTAAATGAGTATTTGAATGTTCTTCCAAGTGAAAGCTTGTGTGACATTGTACTGAAGAATGAGGAAAGAGATAGGGATAAAAGAAAGCACTTGGCAAAGCAGAGTGGAAATCAAGCAACCATGGGTGTCCTTTGCCTTAACTTGAAAGCCAACTTGCCATCTGCGTTGGTTCCCTGTGCCTACTATAGCAATTTAACACAAATCTTAGTGGCTTCGAACAATGGAAATTTATTCTCTGACACTTTGGGGGCTGAAAGAATGAAATCAAAGGCTCTAAGTAATCATTGTTGCCTTTCTTAGTATCTGGTGGGCTTTAGCATTGCTTGACTATGGCTGCACCACTCTGATCACTACTTCTGTGGTCCACATTTCATACTTATCTCTGATTTTTCTTCTTTTGTTTTCCCCCTCTGTCACACTTTGTTCTACATTTCTGATAAAGTCGTGTGCCATTGGATACAGGGAACATTCATATAATTGGGGATGTTTTTTACCGCAGAATCTTTAATTTAGCTATGTAGACCAAGACCCTTTATGCAAA